>MCFE01000199.1:0-134283 GCA_002104905.1 Basidiobolus meristosporus CBS 931.73 | reverse complement strand
CAAGTTCCCTATTGAGGTACAAGGAATCAGGTTCTGGCTTCCCTCTTCATCTGCCGGAAGGCAAACTTTGACCTTTTGCTAGGTAGACCATGGGAAGCCAGTACTAAGGCTACAACTGCCAACTATTCCGATGGGTCAGTATGGTACACCATACAAGGATCCAACCCAGGCCTACAGTCAACTTTCTGTGGTGTAACACCCAACAATAAGAGGACACATACTGCTTGCCAGAAGACACATCTTGTTATGGAAGATGATGAGGAGCATGACAATATACACCCCCAACATTTGGAGCTGCTCATTAGGTATACAGGAGCAGACTGCTAAGGTTTGGACAAAATACAAGAGAGTAGAACAGAAGATTAGACCCTCACTTACACCTTTCACTGATGGATCTTGACCTGCTGATTACATTAGACCACCAGAAGAAACACCAGAAGATATACAACTTACACTGGAGAGACTTAAGCAACTTATCATTGGTGGTGGAAACCCTACACCAGAGGAGATACTATTATTTGAAGAAACCTTGAAAAGACATGATAAGGTTTTCTCATATAATGACAAGGAGATGGGGCTCTTAAAGACACTGGTTGAAGAACCCATCAAGATTCATACAGTGCCCCACACACCCTGGTCTTTTAAGCCTTACCCACTGCCCAGAGGCCACCAAGCTGATGGGCATGACCTACTTAAGAAGAAGATAGAAGCTGGTATCCTAGAACCTTGCCATGGACCTTATGCTAACAGATGATTTGTGATCCAAAAGAAGAATGGAAAGCTCCAATTCATTCAAGACATGCAACCAGCAAATGCTGTCACTATCCAAGATGCTGCTGTACCCCCATCTATTGATGACTTTGCAGAAAGCTTTAATGGCCATTCCATTTACTCAACATATGATCTCTACTCAGGATATGACCAGATCCCCCTTGATGAGACATCAAGAGATATGTTTGCACTACAGACACCATTTGGACTGTTAAGGATGACAAGACTCAGCCAAGGGGCTACAAACTCTGTGGCTCAGTTCCAGAGATGCATGGTAAATGTGCTGTATTAGTTTATACCTGAGAAACTTGCTGTCTTTGTGGATGACGTAGGCATCAAACAACCAAAATTCTGGGACACAACTGAAGTTATGCCTGGAGTAAGGAAGTTTGTCTATGACCATATTTCAGACAATGATGCCATATTAGGAGCCATTGAAGAAGCTGGACTCACCATCAGTGGTGAGAAAAGCAGCTTTGGTGTATCAGAGATATCCATTGTTGGACAAAAATGCAACACCTTTGGTTGTTCACCTGGAGACCCCAAGACACAAAAGATATGCCACTGGCCTACCCCCACAGATCTCACACATGCTTGTGGCTTTGTGGCTGCTTGTGGGTTCTTTAGGATCTGGATCCCAAGATTTTCTGAGATAGCAGAACCAATTTACCAACTACAGAGAAAGAACACCCCATTTATCTGGGGAGAAGAGCAAGAAGAAGCCATGCAATTACTGAAAGAGGCCTTAGTATCTCCACCAGTTCTGAGACCTCTTGACTATCAAAACACCAAATACCCACCTATTTTGACAGTGGATGCAAGCCCTATAGGAGCTGGAGCACTACTTGGACAAGATGATGAAGATGGCAACCGCTATGCCTGCAGATATGAGAGCTGCCTATTCTCTCATAGAGAACAAAGATACTCACAGATTAAGAGAGAACTACTAGGAGTTATGAAGATGCTGAGGAAACTAAAGTCACAACTCTACATGACACATTTTATCCTGGAGACAGATGCCAAGCCACTTATAGGAATGATCAACAAGCCTGACCTACCTGATGATGCCACAAACCAATGGATGGCAAGGCTGAAAAGTTTGACTCTGAGGTCAGACATATCCCTGGCAAGACAAATGTTGTGGCTGATGCACTCTCCAGGAAAGGACCACAATTATTTGAAGACTTGGACCCTCACTTTGATGATATTATTGATGCAGAGATCCAACAGATTTCCATCAAAGACCAAGAGAGAACTACCTGGAATTTGATCAAGGAATATCTAAGGACACTTAAGAAACCTAGTTGGATGGAAATTCAGGAGTTTAGAAAACCCAGGAAGAAGGCACACCACTACTATCTTAAAGATGATTTTCTCCTTAAGCAAGTGAAGCCTGGACTTATGCCAAGAAGAGTAGTCACTACCCACAAGAGCAACTGAACATCATGACAAGTATCCATCAAGGAGAACCAGGAGGACATAGAGGACAAGAAGCCACCTACAATACCACAGCTCAGAGGTACTACTGGGAAAACATGTACTATAATACCCAACACTTTGTTGAGTCATATGTAGCCTGCCAGAAGAGATCCTCCAAGCGTTATGAAGAACCACTGCATCCTACTTACACAATCTGTCTATGGCAAAAGGTTGGTATTGACCTTGTCCACATGCCAAGGGCTGGATCAAAAAAGTACCTGATTGTTGCTAGAGATGACCTTAGTGGATGTGCAGAGGCTGGAGCCTTGCCCAACAACAAGAGCCATACCATATGGAGATTTATACTTGAAGACATCATCTGCAGATTTGGCTGCATCCAACAGTTTGTTGCTGACAGAGGAGAGATGACATCCCTAATGATCCAGGAGTTGTACTCCAAGTAAAAGATACACATTGCTTTTACAACAGCTTACCACCCTCAAGCCAATGGAATGATAGAGAGAGGACATGGACCATTGGTGAAGTCTCTTGTCAAGCCCTGTGAGAATAACACAACACTATGGCCACAGCAATTACATCTTGCACTCTGGGCAGATAGAATTACTACCAAGAGAACAACTGGATTATTGCCATTCAAACTACTCTATGGACATGACTGCATACTACCAGTTGAGTTAAACACAGTCACTTGGAACTCATTGAATTGGAGATCCAATATGGAGACTGTAGACCTCCTTGCAACTTGCACACAGCAACTTGATCACCATGACTTGAATATTAGCAGAGCTGCTGAACAACTTAAGGATACACAACTGAAGACCAAGGTGCCCTTTAACAAATCACACCCAACAAGACCAAAACCACTATCACTAGGAGACCCAGTATTACACTATGATTCCACCTTGGACAAACAATGGAATTGGAAGTTTGACAACAAATAGACTGGCCCCTACCTCATTTCCAAAGTGATTGGAAATGGAAGTTATTACATATCTGAGCTTGACAACACCCAGTTGAGAGCACCAGTTGCTGGAAACCAACTTAAGTTATTCAAGCGTAGGAATTTTGCACATCAAGATTAGTTTGCTTTGACCCAAGTTCTAAGCTGAGAGGGGGGTGGATGTAGTGGGATGACAGTGACACCCACTGACAGATGTGCTCATTCCCTTATTTTCTACTTCCCTATATCTCTACTACATTTATTTTAGTTTTATCCCGTTTGTCTTACTCAATCAGTACTATCCCATAAGCCGGTTGACTATCACATCTGCTTACCTTATTGCATAAGTTACCCCTCACTTTATGTAAGATTACTAGCTGTAAATGCTTCTATATTAGGCAAGTACCCGCGCCAGTACCCATGACACATGATCAACCTGTGTCACCATCCCTACCATTTCCATACCGTATATGGTATTCCTATGTTACACAGGTCTCAGAATACTGATTCCTGATTGGTTGGATGTGCTGTGCCTCTTAGAACCTTCCGGCACCTACTTAGAACATTCTTAGGTCATACTGATGTCATTAAGATTTCTATTGATATCTGGAACCTTCTGGAACACCATTATTAGTAATCACATAGCCAGTAAGAAAAGTATGTAAGGGAGGCTATCCCTCATCAATAAATCATCATCCCTTTTATCAATATACCACCTTGTTGATTAGTGTGATCACTGCTACCTGCTGCTACCTGAACTTCCAACCCCAGACCACAGGATGCTCCCAGGAAACCGTGCTGACAGCCAACTGACCTTGGAGGCACTACTTGAGAGGAATACTCAGAGTAGGTATCTTATATTATATTTGATTCTTTCACAAGCTTGTTCTTGTACAGGCAAAGATACTTTTCTGTCTTTGTAACTGTTGACCACAGCTGCATTCTTATCAAGTCCCTGCTGGTGGAGTTTACAGTTGTTTTTACTTTGGAAGCTTTAGTACATTGTCATCTCAAAGGACACTGAACCCAGCACCTACTTTTGTTAAGACACCAACTAAGTTGGGGATTTTAGCTCCATAGTTTTCCCTTGACAAGCTTGTGGCTTTATTCCCATTCACATTAGATTAGAGACAGAACCCAAGTATTCCTAGCAAGCTTTTGCCAGAGGTTATTGCACCCAGTGAACACCCCACACACAAATCACAAGAGAAGTGTTGGATGTATCTCTCCCTTGGACCTATATACCACCACACCGGAATATATCTGGAGTGTGAACAATGTTTTCCCTCAATGGTGGTGGATTCCTGACAATTTGGACATGTTGCAATGGCAGCATTTTTGGATGTGAATGCCATGCAATTGTTGACACATGCTGAATCAGGACTATCTCTGGATTGTATGTTGCCAGCTGCATGACGGTTGTCCACTTGTACCATGCACATGGTAAGTTGCATCCTAGTATAATTTTGGCAAGAAGTAGTTATAAATCTTTAAAGCCCCCATTACTGATATTAGTGGAAATGCACCACTTCTCTAGCCACAATTAACATCATTCACCAGGCAATAGATTACTGGGCTCACTTGGCTCCATAAAGTATCCTTGGCATTTGTTTCAACAAGTGTTGTCTCATTGCATATGGGGATTTGACTGGGCTGATACGTGGCACTGTTGTTAGGGGAGATAGGCTCAAAATCCATCAGTGAACCTTTGTTGTCAGAGCTATCACTCTGTGCATCATACTCAGAAGGCTCAGGTGAGCCTAAAGGCGTCACAAACTCACCTGACTCAGTTTGCACAAGGTGACAAAGACAGCCAGGTGCAAATATAGGAGTATTAACTAGCTGGCAAGATAATGTTGGTACAGTAGTGACCAAAGAATGGTCAAATATGACTTGGGTGGCAAAACACTGGCTGTTGTAGTGGGGTGACAATGACACCCACTGACAGATGTGCTCATTCCCACATTTTCTACTTCCCTATATCTCTACTACATTTATTTTAGTTTTATCCCATTTGTCTTACCCAATCAGTACTATCCCATAAGCCGGTTGACTATCACACCTGCTTGCCTTATTGCATAAGTTACCCCTCACTTTATGTAAGATTACTAGCATTAAGTGCTTCTATATTAGGCAAGTGCCCGCACCAGTACCCGTGACACATGATCAACGTGTGTCACCATCCCTACCATTTCCATACCATATATGTTATCCCTATGTTACACAGGTCTCAGAATACTGATTCCTGATTTGTTGGATGTGCTGAACCTCTTAGAACCTTCCGGCACCTACTTAGAACATTCTTAGGTCATTCTGATGTCATTAAGATTTCTATTGATATCTGGAACCTTCTGGAACACCTTGATTAGTAATCACTTAGCCAGTAAGAAAAGTATGTAAGGGAAGCTATCCCTCATCAATAAATGATCATCCCTTTTATCAATATACCACCTTGTTGATTAGTGTGATCACTGCTACCTGCTGCTACCTGAACTCCCAACCCCAGACCGCAGGACACTCCCAGGAAACCGTGCTGACAGCCAACTGACCTTGGAGGCACTACTTGAGAGGAATACTCAGAGTAGGTATCTTTTATTATATTTGATTCTTTCCCAAGCTTGTTCTTGTACAGGCAAAGATACTTTTCTGTCTTTGTAACTATTGACCACAGCTGCATTCTTATCAAGTCCCTGCTGGTGGAGTTTACAGTTGTTTTGACTTTGGAAGCTTTAGTACATTGTCATCTCAAAGGACACTGAACCCAGCACCTACTTTTGTTAAGACCCCAACTAAGTTGGGGATTTTAGCTCCATAGTTTTCCCTTGACAAGCTTGTGGCTTTATTCCCCTTCACATTAGATTAGAGACAGAACCCAAGTATTCCTAGCAAGCTTTTGCCAGAGGTTATTGCACCCAGTGAACACCCCACACACAAAACCCTTGAGAAGTGTTGGACATATCTCTCCCTTGGACCTATACACCACCATACCATGATCCTTGTAATACTCCCTATGCTGTCTGCATACCTCATGTCTGGGAGGCTTGCTGCAATGGTTACATGGTCTTTTTTCTCTTCTCTTGCAGCATTGAGTCAGAGTAGTCTTGTCCATGGGGCAAACAGTATGACCTTCAGCAATGTAATGCTATAATATCACTTTTTGGTCAATACTCATGTGAACTTAAGACAGTCTTGTATTTAAGACATTGCACCTACATGAATGTAAGATTTAACAATGACCCACCATAGTAAGCATTATAAATAAAGCTGTGGCACCACATACACACGTATATGTAACACTATATTCCCTTTGGTTTGACTTACTTCTATATATATGCCACCAAAAAATAAAGCAACGTTGTCTGGTTCTCAACCAAATCCCACAGCTGACAGCAACAGAAGAAGCATTGGACAACAGCTTGCTTTGACAATCAGTGAAACAAGCAGGGCTATATCCAATAAAGGCCCGGTGGACAGTGTGGCCACTGAAGATAATAATGCGGACTCCTCAGGCTCTCAGTCAAGTAGGCAATTGAGAACCTCTGCAGAGCCACAAGCTGACCATTATGCTCAGGCAGATGAGAATGTAGCAAATGCAGTACCCTCAGTTGAAGACCAGCAAGTGGCCATGATAGCATCACTACCACCCATATTAGCAAGTATGATGTCAGCTCATACCAAAGCATTAATGAAGCAATTAGATGCAGTGGCAGAGAGGATAGATGTAATGGCCCAGAGAAGTCAGGAAGTAGTCCAGAAACAGGATGAGTGGATAATACATGTAGAGCAATAAATTTCCTAGGTAGAGAAAGCAGTATCTTTGCTGCAGAGAAGGGACTCAATTAGCTCAATGTCACAGCCAAGAATTGAGCCATTTCCCAATGTAACAGCAGAGAAGCACTGTACAGTCTTTGAAGCACAACAACAGTGCCCAAAGATAAAGCCCACAGAAAAACCTATCACAGCATGGGAGGGAGACAATGTGGTGTTTATACCAAAGCCTAAAAATCATAAGATATTGAAGATCTGTGAAGCCATTGAGTGCAATAATGAAGAGTGGGCTTATATACAAGAGGCTGTCAGAAGTCTAGCATGCCATCACCTTAAGACTGGCATACCATGGGACCATCAGGAGCTCAAGGCCAAGCAGAATGCACTTGACTTGTTCCATGAGCATTATCCTGGATTCAAGCAGGCAAACAGATTTTGGGCCAGCATTGGTATGCTAAGAAAGTATTGTAAGAATAGCAGCAACTATCAAAGGCAGAAGAACAAGGGTGCCATGGATAAAAATTAGCGGCTTCCTCAAGAGCCTGTTACAAGCAGGGCCAAAAGCTCTAGACAAGCGTCAAAGATACATAAGGCAGCAGGAAGAGTGCTAATTAAGGACAAGCAGGCAGACAAGGATGTACCAGCACAACACTTATCAGGGAAAAAGTGTGGTACCACTCAAGAAGCACCCAGTCAAAATAGCAGTGAAGGACCTGGCAGTGATAAAAACCAGCCGCTTTTACAAGAGCCTGTCACAACTAGTCAAGTACATTCTGCTTGTCCTTGAGTTCCTGATGGTCCAATGGTATGTTGGCCTTAAGGTGATGACGTGCTACACTTCTAGCAGCTTCTTGAATATTAGCCCACTCCTCTTTATTGCACTCAATGGCTTCACAGATCTTCAATGTCTTTTGATTTTTAGGCTTTGGTATTAACACTACATTGTCTCCCTCCCATGCCGTGATAGGTTTTTCTGTGGGCTTTATCTTTGGACACTGTTGTTGTGCTTCAAAGACTGTACAGTGCTTCTCTGCTGTTACATTGGGAAATGGCTCAATTCTTGGCTGTGACATTGAGCTAATTGAGTCCCTTCTCTGCAGCAAAGATACTGCTTTCTCTACCTAGGAAATTTATTGCTCTACATGTATTATCCACTCATCCTGTTTCTGGACTACTTCCTGACTTCTCTGGGCCATTACATCTATCCTCTCTGCCACTGCATCTAATTGCTTCATTAATGCTTTTTAAAGGCCATCAAATACTGTCAAGTATCTTGTCATATAAGGCACTTGGATGTCCTGGCCAGTTGGATCCACTTAAAGTAGCTGTAGAGCGCTAAAAGACCACAACAATATCATGCAATGTTTGTCACAGCACCAATTAAATCTTGTCAAATTTATCCCTTAATTTGGTAGTAAAATTAGTAAACCACTGTTGTGATCCCATTATAAGATTGTCAAGAGGGTCACTAATTCTAAGCTGCTGGTATTAGGATGATCTCTAAACAGGATCCTCCTGGTTGATCTGGATTGGATCCACCTGCAGGACCAAATTATTTTTCATAGGGTATGTTAGAATTGGGATGGTGTGTTGTTAGTTTTACTATCAAATAGAATTATTAACTACATGGTATTGAGACAGTCTTCTTGCAAGAGTTGTATAGCATTTTGACAGTCCATTTGTGGTCTATGTTAGTTTGTGCAGACCTAACAGACCAATAAATTCAATTGCCTCATATGGTAAAGAAACTGATACTGTTTTGGCAGTTTCTTTGCAGACCTTTATTGGCATGACAATGGCAGCCTAAAGCTAGTACTTTATAACGCTACTGGACCAACTTACCACTCAGCACTTCCTTTTTCTACCTCCTGTTGCACTGCTTGAATATATAGCTGTAGATTTGCTGCTCTTTACTTGCTTCCCCACTCCTACAATGGGTGTTCCCCATAAAATCTGTATCCAAAGTAGGTATTGCCTTCTCCTTATTAACCCTACCTATGTGCACACCAGCTGCAACTGGCACACTTCTTCCTCCTCCATGATATGGCTTTTTAGTTTTTTACTTGCATTATGGCTTTATGCCCTTCCTGGTGGTAGCATATATAGCTTGTAAGCATATGCTTGGTTGCTGTTACTTTTGTCATGAGAACCTTGTGATATTTGCAAAGTACCCCTATGAAAAATTGTAAACTTGGAACTCATCTGATTTCAGGCGGTATTCTAATGGTGTTTTGCTGGTATACAGGTGTTGTTTTAAGTTGAAAAAATATCCAATGCAACTTTTGATGGGAGTAACAGGCAGCTAATTACCAAATTTGGTATGGATGCCAGTTGGCCTAGTCTCCACCTACGCATTTTGTTTGCTTGCCTGCCTATCAACTAAAAACAGAGATAATGAGAGTTGTCAATTTTGAGAAATTTGGAATTGAGCCAACATCACAAGAGCATTTTGCAGACCTTTTCTGTTTTTCTTCTTAGGGTACTCTTTGATACTTAGCCAATTTATTTCTTCTCCCTGCTGGATTCTATTAATGTTATTTGGTGTGCTCTGAGCCTTTTATGTGTGAATTCTGTACCCAATGGTATAGAAGCTGGCTTATTACCAGGAGAAGCCTAAATACTTTGTTAAAGCTGATCCAATTACAATTAGTTATTTGTTGTGTCCAACCCAATCCTGTATTACTAGCCAGATTACCCACATATTGGGGATACTTAGCCTTTGAATGCCAAAGTTAAAGGTGTCTCCATATGCACATGACGGCTATATTCTTGATAGGGTTAAGATTTAGTAGTAGCCTGCAACCTGGCATATCTTTCTATCTACTAATACCTCCACTTCACCAAAGATTACCCAAAGGAGAAGCAAGGCCTGAGATTCTTCACACACCAAGCAAGATAGAGCAAAGAATGGAAGCAGCAGTGTCAGGTATCTACATATTCAGCATTATGCCTGCAGTATGGCCACTTAGTTCTTGTGATAAACTCATTGTATAAAAGTTGTAGGTAAGCTATTTCAGAGTTTAGTGCGCAGCTATTGGATACTAAAATACTCCAATGTTGTCAAGAGATAGCTCTCAATACTTCTGATGTACTCCTGGTGGAAATGGCTTTAGAAGGCTACTTGAGGTATATATCTTGCTGATCTAATGTTTACATGTGTATCACAGCACATATGTTTGAATATTGATTGGAGCAAGTAAGAAGTACTCTGATAGCAGATACTCAGTATATCTTGCCAATTCCTTCAAACTTCATTGGCATCTCAAAGGGCTCATTTAACTTAAGTGGCTTTAAATTGGTTCTCTGCCTGCACTGACACCTTCTGATCCCCAACACTGAATCACCTCCTGTGTCAGTGTACAATAATTGATTATTGCCTTTTTTGCAAACTCCTCACTTCTGGAGTTAACCAATTCTCTTACATTTCATGCATACAAATTGGTTTATTTCCATTCTATCAGCAATGAGAACTTAGTTGCAAACTATAATAACCTATACAAGTCCTTACATCCAAAGCTGGAATTAAGCTCAACCCCACACTGAACAAGCAACTCCATTAAATGCACCATTCAATTAGTGTATCTGCTGTAACGCACTTTTCTATGACTCTCCATATGAAAAACAATTTGGTTCTGTGGGTGGACTCAATCTGGATCAGCTATCAAGATCCTGTCAGGAGACTGCAATAGTACCAGCAGCTTGGAATTAATGACCATATAAATGATTTTGTGATGGGATCACAATGTCATTTTGCTATTTTAATGCCAAACATAGTTGCTAAAGTATAGCTGTGTTTTTGTGGTGTTTTGGATGAGGTGATATGGAATTGTTGCGGTCTCTGTGCACTTAACAACTATCTGAGTGAATCCAACCAGCCACTACATCTAATTGCCTTATATGGTAAGCAACTTGAAGTTGTTTGGACAGCCCCTTTGCCAGCTGCCAAAGGCATTATTATGGCAGTTTGACAGACTACAGCCAGTTCAGTATAATGCTACCACACCAATTGACCAAATAGTATTTCCTTTTTCTACCTCCCCTTGTGCAATTCATAAATTCAACTTTAGAATCACCCCTTGTTATTTGCTTACCCATTGCTACCTTGGGTATTTGACAAATAGTTTGGGTCAAAAGATACTATGGCCACCTGCTTACTAGTCTTTACAAACATGCACACCTGCTTCATTTGACATACCCCTATAACATCAACTTTAAGGCTTTTTAATATGAAGCCTGCAAAGTTGCTATATACCTTGTATTGCTGTTTGCATATACATCTGCAAGCTTATGCTTGGTTGCCACAACTTCTGCCAGCAATACCTCCTGATTATCTGCAAAGAACTTTTTGGTATTTAGCCAATAGAGTCCTTCCTGCAGGATTCTAGATCCCATTATTGGTGCATTCTGGCTCTTGTTTGCGTGAATTTATTTCTGAATTGTGTAGAGATTGGCTTGTGACTAAGAGTAATCCGGCATGCCTTAGTAGAGTTTCCCTGATAAGAATTAGTTTCTTGCTGCACCTGCCCCAATTTTGCAAAACCTAGCTGATTACCCACACATGGGGGCTACTTAGCATCTTAATGCCATAGGCATAGATGTCTCCATGTGCACATGTATCCTCAGTATTTTCCAACTCTTCCTGAATGTCTTCCATGTGTCAACCTATCACATCCATGCAGGATTTGCATGTGATATTCTTGATGAGATTGTGATTTGGTAGTACCTGCTACTTGACTCAGCTTCCTATCTCCCCACACATCTACTTAATAGGAAACTCCCAAGTGGTGAAGCAAGGTCCAATATTCTAAACACACTGAGCAAGATGGAGTAGCAAATGGATACAGTAGCAGCAGATACATACGTGTTCTGCTCCATGTTTGTAGTATAGGTTGCTCAAACCCCTTCACAAGCTCCTTGTACAAAAGCTGTAGATGCATCAGGTTGGCAAATATTACTCCAATGACCAAGTATGACTTCAAATGCTTTCAATGTACTCTTAGTAGAAATGGCTTCAGAAGGCCACTTGAGTAAACATATATCCAGTTTATCCAGTCTTTGCATTTGTATTGTTTCCTATGCGTATAAATGTTGATTGGAGACTGTGAAAAGTACTTAGGGTAGCAGATACTGTTGAAATATTGAACTATTTGGTATCAATCAGCAGCTCAAACTCTACTTAACAATTCTTGACTAGTCTTGGTCACTATGGGACTAATTTACAGCTTTAACTTCACCACTTTGTTCAGACCTATGATCTTATGATTATTCCCCTATAGGCAGGATCAAATTAGCACTACTACCAAGCATTCTGTCCTAACCCTAAAACTGTTACAGAATGCTCCTGAGTATTGAGAAACCCTCCTTACGTAGTGTTACAGCTGTATTACTTTTACAAAGGTATAAATACTGAGCTTCTTTAGCAATTAACAACAGTTCAACTATTATCACTATTTCTTAATAAGTTCCTTATATCCAAATCACTTCTTAAATTGCCACAGGTTATAAGCCCAAATTGCCTTGCTCTATTCTAAAGATGACTTCTACCAGCAAACAGAACAACACAAACAGCTTCCCTGTAAAGGAGAGGTTTGATGGAAAGAACTACAGACTTTGGAGAATCAAGATGCAGATCTACCTTGAAGAAAGGCAGCTTTGGAATATGGTGACAGGAAAAGAAGTTGAGCCCAAAGGAACAGCACAAGAAGTGGAGAAGTCTTAAGAGAAGGAGAGTAAGGCCTTTAATGCCATATGTATCAATGTGCAAGATTCCGTCATTAGACAAATCCATGCCTCAAATACTGCCAAAGCAGCATGGGAATCCTTAAAGAAGATCTTTAGAGCACAGTCAGTATCAAGCAAGCTTTATTTAAAAAAAGGCTCTTCAATATGAGGAAGAAGCCAGATGATGACATGCTACAACTCATTACCAGAATAGAGACACTTACAGAAGAACTTCACAGTATTTATGCTAGTGTAGATGATGAAGAAAAGATACTGTGATTGCATTGCAACCTACCAGAGAAGTATGAGCCACTCATATGTTCCTTTGAAAGCAGAGAAGAAAATTTGACTTTAGACAATGTCAAAGGATGACTTATCCATGAAGAACTCAGAAGTAATGATCAATCAGAGAAAATTGAAGATAATACCTTATTCAGTTCAGAAAGGCACTCAGAAAAGAAGGGAAAGTAACAAAACCAAAGAAGTCAGTTTACTGCAACTACTGTAAAAAGCCGGGATATTGGGCAAGAGAATGCAAGAAGAAACAGGCAGACAAAAAAAACTAGAGCAGGCAAACCATATTACTACTGATGAACAGCTATTTGTAACTGTACAAAAGAGTGCAGGTAACCAAAGTAATGAATGGTACATTGACTCTGGAGTGTCACAGCATATTTGTGGTATAAATGAGTGGTTCAGCAACTCAAAGACTATTCCCATAACAAAGGTTTATCTGGGAGATAACTCTGCTCTGGAACCTACCGTCAGTGGGTCTATAAAACCAAATGCAAGCAACAGCTCAGGGACAACAACAGCAAGACTGACTGACTTACTCTTTATACCTGGAATAGCTAAGAACCTACTCTCAGTCAGTACAGCAACTGCTCAGGGACTGAAATTTGTTTTTACTTTGATGAGCTGCTTGATATTGAGTGAAAATAGACTAAAATTAGCTTTGGGAATCAGAGATCACAATATATGCAAGTTACAATGCAAGATCATTGTGAATGAGTATGTGAACAATGCTGAAACTGATGAAACCAACTGGGAGACATGGCATAGGAGGCTAGGACACATTGGGGAATAGAAAATGAGCCAAATGGTGAAAATCAGCTTGTCTTGGGCCTAAAAAACTCAATTCCAATCAAATTGAATGTTTGTAAGGGATATTCATATGGCAAAAAAGCTAGTCAAAGTTTCAAGAGCTCAGAAGACATTAATACCACCAAAATATTGGCTATTGTATACTCAGACATATGTAGCCTCATGATAACACTGTCTGCTTAAAGGAGTTTGCAAAATACAGCTTGTCCACTGGTATACTTCAACAGACCACAGTTCCTCATACTCCACAGCAAAATGAAGTAGCAGAACATGCAAATAGAACAATAGTGGAGATGGGAACATCTATGCTACATGGTGAGGGAATAGGCTATTAGCTTTGGGCTGAATCTGTTGCTACCACAGTGTATGTCAAGAAAGATGCCCAATAACAGCACTACGTGGTTCTTCACCTTTTGAAGCTTTTACAGGCAAAAAACCAGAACTCCAGCACCTCAAGACCTTTGGCAGTGATGTGTTTTATCACATCCCTGACAAAAAACACTCAAAGTTGGAACCAAAGAGTAGGAAAGGGATCTTTCTTGGGTATTGTGAAGATACTAAAGGGTATAGAGTATACAATGGGGAAATTCAGAAGCTGATCAATAGCAGGGAAATTCTATTTGAGGAGAATTCAAATATCAAAGCCACTGAAATCATTGGCCAGCTACCTCATGGTGCAATAAACACTAATAAAGAAGATATGTACCTAATTCACCCACATACGGATGATAATTCTACCAGTTCCAGATCAGAGCAGATTATCCCATTTAGGAGATCCACAAGAATAAGAAATGCCCCTGGATTCTGGTGGCAGACATCCAATGATCACGAAGAAGATCATCTTGCTTTATGTGCCAAACTTCAGAATCTAGAACAGGCAATGCAAAGTCCAGATGATACTTTAAGGCAACAAGCCATGCAGGAGGAGTACCAATCCCTGATCAAGGCAAAAATGTTGGAACTGGTAGATTTACTAAATAGGAGAAAGCCAATAGGATGAAGATGGGTCTACAAGATCAAAATAATCTCAAATGGTGCAGTTGATAGGTGCAAGGCCATAAAGATGGCTTAAGGCTATTCCCAGATCTGGGGACTAGACTTTAAAGAAACATTTGCTCCAGTTGCCAAGTTTAACTCCATTAGGACAGTTCTAGCCCTGACAGCTGTGCACAGTCTAGATCTACCCCAAATGGACGTCAAAATAGCCTTTCTAAATGGGGATTTGCTAGAAACTATATATACGGAGCAACCAGAAGGTTTACTGATCCAAAAGACCTCCATAAGGTGTGCAAGCTTAGAATATTGCTGTATGGGCTTAAGCAGGCATCTAGAGCATGGTATAAGAAGCTTGACACATATCTAGAGGAAATTGGGTTCTCTTGTGGCACTGCAGATCACTGTATATATGTGAAACGGCCCAAAAAGGTTGTGAGCCTCCTAGTTCTTTATGTGGACAAGCTAATTATAGCCACAAGTGACCAAGAGGCACTTAAACAGATGAAATCAGATCTCTTCAGCAAGTTTGAGATGAAAGATCTTAGAAAATTGAGCTATTCTCTTGGAATTGAAGTCAAATTTGACAAGCCTACACAGAAAGCTGAGCTGAATCAATCTAAGTACATCAGAGACATTCTTAAATGCTTTGAAGTGAGAAATTGCAAACCTGCAGCTACCCCTATGGACAATAACCTGAAATTAAACAAATCTCAGCCAGTAACAGATGTAAATGGCTCAAGTATGGCCCAAGACCTTCCCTATCAATCAATGGTTGGTAGCCTAATGTACTTGATGCTGTCTACAAGTCCACATATTGCAGTGGCAGTTGAAATAGTCAGTCAACTCATGCAGAATTATGGATTGGATCAAATTGCAGCAGTTAAGAGGATTTTTAGATATCTACAAGGTACCATAAATATGGTACTGGATTACTCTGGCACAGCTTATAGGCAAAAACCTGATGGTTATAGTGATTCAGATTGGGGTAGGGATTTGATTGACAGACACTCTACCACAGGATATGTGTTTCTCTATGCTGGTGCAGCTATTACTTGGAATTGCATGGAACAACCAACTGTGGCCCTATCTACAACTGAAGCAGAATATATGGCTGGATGTCAAGCAACTTAGGAGGATATATGGCTTCAAGAATTATTCAAAGACTTAAGTTTTTATTCAGATGAACCAACATGTATTTATAAGGTTAATTAAAGTTGTATTTTGTTAGCTAGAAATCCTACTTATCATGCCAGAACTAAGCACATTGATATACAGCATCACTTTGCAAGGGAAGCTGTAGAAAATAACTTAGTAGAGTTAGTGTACTGCCCAACTAACAAAAGAGTGGCAGGTATATTGACAAAACCACTAGCTAGGCCACAATTTGAGAATCACATGGAGGAATTAGGATTAAGAAAATATTTAGTTGAGGGGTAGTGCTGAAATCTTGGACTATCTGGTATCATTCAGTAGCTAAAAGTTTACTTCACAACTCTGGACTAATCTTGGTCACTGTGGGACTAACTTACAGCTCTAACTTCACCACTTTCTTCAGATCTATGATCCTATGATTATTCTCCTAAGGTCAGGATCAGATTGGCACTACTACTGAACATTATGTACTAGCCCTGAAACTGTTACAGAATGCTTCTGAATATTGAGAAACTCTCCTTACTTAGTGTTACAGCTGTAATACTTCTACAAAGGTATAAATACAGAGCTTCTTTATCAATAAACAACAGCTCAACTATTATCATTATTTCTTGATATGTGCCTTATATCCAAATCACTTCTTAAATTGCAACAGATACTCTGTAATAACTCTCCAAATCTTTCAGATTTCTCTGGTATCTCAAAGAGCTCATTGAGCTTGAAATATCCCATGTACAACTTGATCATCAGTATAGGGATATTGCTGAAATGCAAATGCATAACTCCCGGTGGAAAGCTTTTGCTCCCACAAATGCAGTCTGTCTTAAGTGCCACTGGTTTCCAATTAATTTAACATTCCAGCCAATGGCTTTTAACTTGCAAACTCTGCGGTAACTGCATGCTGACTTCTGTATGTTCTCTCTATGGGAGGCCGGTGTTTTTAGTGTTAGTGTTTGGGTGATAGTAATATGTGTGAGTTAGAGAGTATGTCCCTTGGATCTCACACATTTGACAGTAACACCATCCATTGTGCCAAGAAAAGCTGGCTACCTTGTTGATGATGATGTATATCTAATGCATAGAATAATATGTGCTTCTACGTGACAGCCAATAGCTATTATCCTGCTGGAAAGCTTACAAAACTCATCCAGCAATGGATACAGGTAGCTATCCAGCTTGAGTTGTGATTTTGGCCCAGGTACCAGTGAGACTACCATCAGATTTATGCTCTGATACTGTGAGATATGCTGCAGATTCAGGATGAAGATAACCAGTGGCCAGGAGGATCTGCTGGTAGATTATATTTTAATGAGTATTCACCAAATGTCAAAGTAAAGACATGGTCTTGCATACCTTCAAAGTAGCCCTTGCGTCTTAGCTGTTGCTCATGTTTGTCATCAAATATATTGGATATACTTGCACTTGACTGATACTGAGTTTGCTACTCTTAACTTCACAATATTTGTTGGACTGCATAAGCTTCTTTAGATGTGGTGTCACAGGATTATATCTGGAGTGTGAACAATGTTTTCTCCCAATGGTGGTGGACTTCTGACAAGTTGGACACCTTACAATGGTGGCATTTTCCAATTTGAATGCCATGCAGCTGATGACACATGCTGTTATTGGGACAGTCTCAGGGTCATGTGTTGCCAGCTGCATGATGATTTTCCATTTATACCATGTAAACGGCAAGTTGCATTCTGGGATGATTTTAGCAGGTGGTGGTAGTAAATCCTCAAAGCCTTCATCACTGATATTAATAGAAATGCACCACCTCTCTAGCCACATCATCACATCAATCACCAGTAGATGGATTACCGGGCTTACTTAAATTCACAAAGTATTCCAGGCATTTTTTTCTGTGGGTATTTTCTCATTGCATGATGGGATCTTGCCAGGCTCATGCAGGGTACTGTTTTCAGCAAGATAGACTCACAATCCATCACAGAGCCTGCTTCTTCAGAGCTATCACTCTGCATGCCATATTCAGCAGGCTGGGGTGAGCCTAAAGGCATTGTGGTACGGTAAATACACCTCCCACAGACTAGTGTATTCACATAGCTATTATGATGTACTTGTCCATATTTTATCTTATCAATATTATCTCATTCTTCCTTTGCCAGTATTATTAGTATTTTCCCCATATGCTGTTTACTCTGATTAGTTAATAATATTAGTTATCCCAGATGTTATAAAGCTTTGTGATCTATTTATGTATATACATTACGCAAATTCACCTGTTAGTACCCATGACACATGACCTAAGTCTGTATTACCATCCCTGCCATTGAAATACCATTTATGGTATCTATATTGCACAGGTTTAAGACTACTGATCCCTGATTGGTTGGATGTGCTGTGCCTTTTAGAACCTTCCAGAAGATTCTTTGCATATTTTTAGCTCATAGTGATGTCATCAGGAATTCCACTGATGCTTGGAATCTTCTATAACCTTTTCATTGGTAATCACTTGGCAATCAGGAAAAGTATTTAAGGGAAGGCAATCCCCCATCAATAAATCATCCCTTCTATCAGTAATACTTCTCCCTTATTGATTAGAATTTGATCACTTTACCTGCCTTCAACAGTACATCTCAGACCTGCCATCCAGGAGCTTTTCAGAGTGGTGCACCAGACACACAGAGGCCTTTGGAGACAATTGGAGCTCCTAGGGAGCTAGAGAAGTAGGAGCTTTTACAATAGTGACATATTGACAAAGACATCAGCAGTTTAGACCCAGAGGTTATTGCACCCATCAGACATCTCACACACCTTGAGTTGTGTAGCTTCTCCCAGGAGTACCTCTACACCACCACACATTTGGCACCTGATGTGGGGGGTTTGACTGAACTGCCCCTGAAAGACTTAAGAATGAACAAATTATCGAGACCATAGAACTACCTTTACCAGGAATTCAAGGAACTCCTTTCTTTGATGGAACTGAAGTTAAAGCTTTCATCCAGAGTTGGGAGCTATTCTGCAGAGCCCACAAAATACCCAAGGCCATTATGGCTGAAGATATGCCCCCTTACAGCACAGATGAGATCATGCTCTCATTAAATGAAAGAAATGATCTGCTGACAAATTGGACCCTCTTGAAGAGCTACTTGATTGATGAATATGGAGAGAAACAAGTTGACTACACACTTAAAGATTTGGAGAACTTTGTTTATAGTAAGTTTAAGCTGCTACCATTGAAAGAATACCTGATTGGCCTTGAGCAAATTGGAGAGTCACTGAAAGCCCAAGGAGTTATCACTGATCTCACTGTATCTGCCTATCTTATCAGAGCTCTATCACAAGACTTGGTGAGAAGGATTGAAAATAATCCTACTGTGAAAGCTATGAGCTCACTGCCTGCATCTCAGTTAGCTAGCAGATTCTACTTGCCCCTGAAGAAACCTCACCAATCAGAAAGCTTTTTTCAAGCTTGGCACAAAGCCAAGATAGCCAAGACTTACTTAATCCCAGTAAGCAAAACACTCAAATTCAGGAGCTGACACAGCAACTAGAGAAACTTTCTGTTGAAATATTGGACTATTTGGTATCATTCAGCAGCTAAAAATTTACTTAACAATTCTAGGCTAGTCTTAGTCACTGTAGGACTCATTTACTGCCTTAACTTTGCCACTTTCTCCAGATATATGATCTTATGATTATTCCCCTATAGTCAGGATCAAATTAGCACTATTACCAAACATTATGTACTAACCCTGAAACTGTTACAGAATGCTCCTGAATATTGAGAAACCCTCCCTACTTAGTGTTGCAGCTGTATTACTTCTACAAAGGTATAAATACTGAGCTTCTTTATGAATAAACAACAGTTCAACTATTATCACTATTTCTTTATAAGTTCCTTATATCCAAATCACTTCTTAAATTGCAACACACATTAGAATAAGAAAGCATCCAATTGAAGCAACCCAAGGCAACCAGGTCCGGACAGTTCAAGGAAGCCAACTTTTGAACCAGAGTTTTGTGGCAGCAATACTTATTGAGTTGTGGATTTTAATGGGGTTAATTGTTGAGTATGAGGTTAGGCTTAGTGCTAGTATAGGGTATAGGGAGTTTTATAGGTCAATACAGTTGGCAATTGAGGTATAACGGAAGCTTGAACAGAAATGCATCAACTTCTATGCATGAAATGTAAGAGAAACAATTGAGTCAGGAAGTAAGGGGTGTGAAATGAAGGCAATAGCCAATCAATACACACAAATACAGCAGGTGATAGAGTGTCTGGGATCAGAAAGTGCCAAAATTGGCAGAGAACCAAACAAGAACCACATATTCATTGATGTGATTAAAAATTTGACCAAGTTATTTGTGATATCTGGGGTGCAATTACTTTCTGGTGGTCTTTGCATGGTGTCCTGACCAGATTAGCACCTGTTGATCATGGGACTGTAAATCTTCAATGGCCTATGGATGGGATCATCACAATTATTTCTCATAGGGATTACTTTTATAGCAGCACCTAGCTATACTTATCACCTTGCATCAACTGATTCAGGTATGTGTGTAATGCATTTAGGCTCACCTCAGCCATCTGAATATGGCCTGCAGGGCAATAGATCTCAAGATCCCCCCCAACAGTGCCCTGCATGAGGCCAGCACAATCCCAATGTGCAATGATACAACACCTGAGGAAAAAATGCCAGCAATACTCTATGAAGCCAGGTGATTGCAGTAATACTGTTGCAATTTAAGAAGTGATTTGGATATAAGGAACTTATAAAGAAATAGTGATAATAGTTGAACTGTTGTTTATTCATAAAGAAGCTCAGTATTTATACCTTTGTAGAAGTAATACAGCTGCAACACTAAGTAGGGAGGGTTTCTCAATATTCAGGAGCATTCTGTAACAGTTTCAGGGTTAGTACATAATGTTTGGTAATAGTGCTAATTTGATCCTGACTATAGGGGAATAATCATAAGATCATATATCTGGAGAAAGTGGCAAAGTTAAGGCAGTAAATGAGTCCTACAGTGACTAAGACTAGCCTAGAATTGTTAAGTAAATTTTTAGCTGCTGAATGATACCAAATAGTCCAATATTTCAACAAATACATGTACTGGTGAACAATGTAATGCTGTGGCTAGAGAAGTGTTGTACTTCCACCAATATCAGTAAAGGGTGCTTTGAGGATTTATTACTATTTGTTGCTAAGAGCATTTTGGGATGCCTCTTACCATGTACCTGGTACAAGTAAGAAACCATCATGTAGCTGGCAATATATAACCCAGAGACCTACCTGTTACCAGCATATGTTATCAGCTGTATGGCGTTCACATCATCAATGCCTCCAACACAAGATGTTCAACTGGTCAGGAATCCACTACCATCAGAAGAAATCTATTATATAATATATATATTGCTTACACCCTAAATATATTACAGTTACTTACTGTCTAAAGCAGCTTGTGCAGTCTGACCAATATAGTAAAGCTACAAAGTACAGCATAGAGTATCAATCAATCTCAAATATTTCCAATATATTTCATGGTAAATGTAGCAAACAACTATAAAGTAAGGGTTACTTCCAGCCCTATTAAAAGTTATTGCAATGATCCTGGCAAAAGGCCATCACAAACTTAAAGTCCCATGACTAAGAGGTACTGATACCATCTGGACACTGTGGAAAGACTGTCAAAAAATAATTGCACCCCAGATTTCACATGAAACTTGATCAAAATTTCTCATTATAACAATGTATAAGTGGCTTTTGATTGGTCTCTGCCAGTTCTTTCACTTTTGGCTCCTGGACACTCTATTAGCTCCTACATTTGTGTGCATTGATTTGCAATTGCCTCTTTCTCACACCCCTTACTTCCTGCTTCAACGGTTTCTTTTACTTTCATGCATAGAAATAGATTTATTTGTGTTGAAACTTCAGTTGTGCCTCAATTGGCAACTGTATTGACTTATACAAGACCCTACACTCTATATTAACATTGAGCCCAAACCCACACTCTACCAGTAACTCCCTTATAATCCAGCACTCAGTAAGTATTTTGGCTATAATACTATGTCTCCATGACTTTGGCAGGAGCCCTATAGCTTTATGCCACTGTTCATTCACTGGTTCCCATACATCCTGGTTTTCTGCCAGTAATGCAAGGTCTGGACCTCATGTGCTGTTGTTGCAATAAGTCCTTGTAATATTGAAGTGTGTTCTCTAGAGCACTGCTCTTGAAGAAGTTGTGCAATCTCTTGGTGTGCTTATTGCTGTTCTGATATTTTACTGAAGGCAATGTGATAACTTATGAGTTCTTGATATTGTTATTTGTCTGTTAGTAGGATCTCCACGCTTTCAACAGTAGAGGATGTGGAGGCAATGATAGATAAATTGCCTTCTCTGCAAACTCATTTACCTCACTGGAATGCTGCTAAACTGGCTGCACCTGGAACTCTTGAGAAAACAGCTGTTTTCTTGTTGGTAATTATTCTTGGCTATGATGAGATATAGTCTGTTCCAAGCTTATGGTTTCAGCTGGCAAGAGCTGCAGCTTTTTCCTCGCACTTCCCTGTCTCTGGCTTGCAATGACTTTTTCATCTTTACCTCCACCCCATCCCTGCTGGGTCTTTTACTGCTACTTTGTTGGAACACTTCTTATATTGAACCAAGTTTTCTCTGAAAAAAATGGTGCTCTGATGTGCCTGTTTTGGCCTGCTTGTCCCTTGCTTGCACTCTACAGGCAACCTGATGCTTCTTTCCTGCTTATTTTGAGCTCTTGGCCCATCCTGTGATGGGCTTCTGAGGTGGCTGCTGGTTCTAATCACTGCTGGGTCCTTCACTGCCACTTTGACCAAGTGCCTCCTGAGTAGAACTATGCATTTTCCTTGATAAATGCTGTGCTGGTGCATCTGTTTCTGCCTGCTTTTCCCTTATTGGTACTCTTCCAGCCACTGGATGCCACTCTGACACTTGTTTTGAGCTTTTGGACCTGCTTGTAGTGGGCTCTTGAGGAAGCTGTTGGTTTTTAGCCATTGCATCTTTGTTATTCTGCCTTTAATAGTTTTGGCTATTCTTGAGATACATTCTTAGCATACCAATGGTGGCCCAAAATCTGTTTTCCCGCAGCAAATCAATGCTTGGCCATAAGTTCTTGATGGTCCTATGGTATGCCAGCCTTAAGGTGTTAGCATGCTAGACTTTGAAAGGCCTCATGAATATTAGCCCCCTCTTTATAATTGCATCTAACAGCTTCATAGATCTTCAATGCTTTTTGATTTTTAGGCTTTGGTATAAAACACTGCGTTTTATACCTCCCATACTGTGATGACCTTTCTATGACATTAGCCTAAGGCACTGTTATTGTACTTCAAAGACTGTACGGTGTTCCTCTTCTGATTCACAAGGGAATGGCTCAATTCTTGGCTGCAACTTTGAGCTACTTGAGTTCCTTCTTTGCAGCAAAGACACTGCTTTCTCTGACTGCAATATTGATTGCTATACACTTATTATCCACTCATCCTGTCTCTGGACTATTTCCTGATTTCTCTTGGCTATTGCATCTATACTATCAAACACTGCACCTGAATTGCCTCTTTAATGCTTTGGTTTGAGCTGGCAACATACCTGCTGATAGGAATGGTGGTGATGTCATCATGGCCACTTGCTGGTCTTTAGCTGAAGGTGCTGTGTTTGCTACAACTGCATCTGCCTTTGCATTTTGGTCAGCATGCAGCTCTGCAGCAATTATCAATGCCTAATTGACTCAGAGTCTGGGTTTTTGTGCATATGAAAAAATTTGTATTTTTTTGTAAAAGGGTTATAGGGAAAGATAATAATTTGAGTTGAGCGTTTGATGTTTGTAAAATAAAAAGGGTGGCTGGAGTTGGGTTATAGAATGTGTGTGCTGTTTTTTTTAAGGGTAATAGGGAAAGATAATAATTCTAGTTGAGCGTTTGATGTTTGTAAAATAAAAGGGTGGCAGGATGTGGGTTATAGAAGGTGTGTTTTTTAAAAAGAGGGGAGAGATAAGGAAAGGAGTTAAGTCAGATTGGTTCTTGTTTAAAGTCTAGGATAAGACCTTTGGTGGTGCTGGCATAGCCGTTAATTTGTAGTTTATTTTGGTGAGTTTTAATGTGACAATTTTTTCAAAGAGCAACAAGATTAGATTTGGAATTTTTATGGCGGTGGTTGATGATGCCATTTGGGTCAGAGGACTGTTGATGTTGGATGTGGTGGACATCAATGGGAATGTTGGTATGTTGAGTAGAGACGTAGTTGCAGACTTGACACTTGTAGACGAGTTTATCTTTGTTGTAACGGCTAGATTTGGTGTATTGGTTTAGGAGACCATTGGCAAAAGTGGGACAAGTTTTATCTTCACAGGACAGAATGTTGGAACGGATTTGGAAAGCTTTTTGGAGGAAGTCAGAGTCCATGTTAAGGAATTTGCAGACTTTGAGGCCATAAATGGAGTCACAGGGGCCTTCTTTAATTTTGCATTTGAAGATAATAACGTTTTTAGAATTAATATGTTGGAATTTAACGGAGAGATGAAAAACTTTAACGTTGGGGATATCTTTGATAAATTTGTAGATGTTGTGAAGGTGGGTGATGAACATGAAACTAATATTTTGTTTGGCCAGGGTCATGACGCTGGAGGCAAAAATGGTGGAGCCGGAAATGTGTTCAGTGCCGTGGGTAATTTTGTTGGCAAGAACTAAAGTGTAGGGATTGGCACGTTTGAGGATGTTTCTAAGGTCAGACATTTTGGCGACAAAAGATGATTGGCCTTTGAGGAAATTATCTTTGCTGAGGATGCAAGTCATAAGAGATTTGTAGGGAGAGAATTCAAAAGAGGAGGCGGGGACAAAGGAGCCCATTTGTGCAAGGATGATGGAGAGGCCGCATGCTTTGAGGAGGCTGGTTTTGCCGCAGGAGTTCATGGAGTAAAAGATGATACCGTTGTGGTTGTTGGTACTGATGGTGATATTGTTGGGGACATATTCTAGGTTAGTTTGGAGACGTTAAATGATGGGGTGGCGGAGATTGGAGGCTTTAAAATAACTTTTGTGGGAGGGGTTGAGGACGGGGCAACAAAAGTTGTAGAGGCAAGCGGCTTTGTGGTTAGATTTGATGAGGTCAAATTTGACAACAAAGGTTTTGATGGGGCGGAAGATGTTTTTGTAGGAGGAGAGATGACGGAGGCTGCTAAGGAAGAGGGATTTGAGTTGTTTATTGATTTGTTCATCTAAGGAGATGATGTGATCACTAATTTGGGAGAGGCTGTTAGAGGTAATTTTGGTGGTAATTTTGTCGGATTTGAAAGTAATATTATCATCAGAGATAAAAGTTTTGGAGAGGGAGGATTTAAGTTTGGTGGCAAAGGAGTTAGTGGTGGAGAAATAGTAACTGGAGCAGGGGGAATATTTGACTTTAATGGGGATAAGTTTTTTGTTGACAGATATGCGAGAGGAGGATTTAAGGTAAGAGAGGGCATGAGTAGAGAGGGTGATGGCAATTTCTTCTAATTGGTCAAGTTTGGAGGTTTGAGAATGGGAGATGTGATTGAGATTGGGGAAGATACCTTTGCAAAAGATGGAAGGGTTGAGGGTGCCAGCGGTGGGGATATTGTTGATGACAAAGATGCGGTTAATAACGTTAATAAAATTCTTAAGGAGGGATGTTTTGTGCTCTGCTTCATTTTTTGGTAGCACCCATATGGAAGTGAGCCACAACAAGGAGAAATTGTACTAAATATAAGTATGTATGTGGTGCTACAGCTTTATTTATAATGCTCACTATGGCTGGTCTTCATTGAGTCTAACATTTGTGTAGGTGCAATGTTTCAAATACAAAACTGCCTTAAAGTCACATGGGTATTGGCAAAAAAATGATACAATAGCATTTTGTGTTAAGCATCAAACTGTTTGCCCCATGAACAAGACAACTTTGATTCAACACCATGAGAGAATAGGAAGCAGACCATGTGGCTATTGCATCAAGACTTGCAGTTGTGAAGCACACAGATAGCATAGGAAGTATTACAGCAATCACAGCCGGTGTATTGCCACACAAGTCATACTTGACCATTCATCAGTCATCACTGTACCAACAATATCTTGCTGGCCACTTGAGAGATCTATTTCAGCACCTGGCTGTACTTGTCACCTTGTGCATACTGAGGCAGGTACGTTTGTGATGCTATTAGGCTCACCCTGGCCTTCTGAATATGGCATGCAGAGTGATAGCTCTGAAGAAGCTGGCTCACTGATGAATTGTGGGCCTATCTCCCCTTACAACAGTACCTAGCATGAGCCTAACAAAATCCTGTTATGCAATGAGACAACACCTGTGGAAAAAGTGCCAAAGATACTCTATGGAGTCAAGTGAGCCCAGTAGTCCATATATTGGTGAATCATGTGATGTTGTGGCTATAGAAGTGGCCCATTTCCTCCAATATCAGTGAAGGGGAATTTGACAATTTACCACTACTTCTTGCCTAAATCAATCCAGGATGCAACTTACCATGTACATGGTATAAATGGACAACCATGATGTGGCTGGCAATATATAACCTGACAACCATCCTTGTACCAGACTGTGTAAACAGTTGCATGGCATTCACATCAGAAAATGCCACCATTGCAAGGTGTCCAAGTTGCCAGGTATCCACCACCATTCAGGGAAAACATTGTTCATACTCTGGATTTATTTTGTAATACCCCATCCAAAGGAGCTCATGCAGTCTAACAATTATTGTGAAGCTATAAAGTACTGTGTTCAGTAACAATCAAGCATAAACATATACATTATATTTATGGTCAATATTATTAGCAGCTAAGAAGCAAGGCCTACTTTGAACATATGTATGACCATACCTTTGCCTTGACACTTAATAGATTCCCATTAAACATGTACACCACTTGCAAATCCTGCTGGCCACTAATTATCATCACTCTGCATCTACTTCCTATTTTATGGTATCAGAGTAGAAATCAAATGGTAGTCTCACTGGTAACTGGGCCTAAATATCTGTCTAGCCTGGAAAGCAGCTTATATACATTGCTAGATGAGCTTTGTATGCTTTCCAGTGGGATAACAGTAAATGGCTGTCCTGTCAAAGCACATATTAACATTGGCATTGAAGATACCCCAGCCATCAGCAAGGTAACTTGCTTTTCCAGGAACATTAGATGGTACTGCTGTGAAATGTGTGAGATCCAGGGGACTTACTCCATAGTTCACGCATATTATTATTACCCAGACACCCGCACTACAAACATCATCTTCCTGCAAAGAGAATGTAAAGAAATCAGTATACAATTGTGGCAAAGTTGGCAAGCTATAGGCCATCAACCAGTATATGGAAGTAATTAGAAACCAATGACACATAAGATAGAGGGTGTCTGTTGAGCAAAAGCATTGCTCCTGGTGGAATGCTTTTGCTTTTCAACAATATCTCTGTACTGATGACCAAGTTGTACATTGGGCATTTCAAGCTAAATGAGCCCATCAAGAGACTTGAGAAATTTGAAAGAACTGGTAAGATATTATGCAGTATCTGCTACCCTAAGTACTTCTTACAGGCTCCAATCAACATTCATACACCTATGTAGCAATTCAAGTGCAAGGACTGAGTAAACTGGATGTGTGTTTATTCAGGTGTGTTGTGCATTATGATTTAAAACTTAGCCTATTTTACCCCATAAGAAAATATAGTACCCTAACTGATTTCCCCTAACCCAAACATAAATAATCCCATTATGGTTTACTTTGTCACTTCTTGGAATCTATTTTTAGCTGTCTCACCTGATACATCTCATGTGGTTGTTATGTTGCGGTGTGGTGGTGTTTAAGTCCAGAGGGCAAAATACGGCCAACACTTCTCAAGTGTGAATGTGTGTGGGGTGTTCACTGGGTGCAATAACCTCTGGCAGAAGCTTGCTAGGAATACTGGGTCTTTTATCTAATCTAATATGATGGGGGATAAAGCCTCAAGCTTGTCAAGGGAAAACTATTGAACTACAATCCCCAACTTAGTTGGCGTCTTAACAAAAGTTTATAATGGCTTTGACGTCCTTTGAGATGACAATGTACCAAAGCTTCCAAAGTCAAAACAACTGTAAACTCCACCAACAGGGACTTGATAAGAATGCAGCTTTGACCAATAGTTACAAAGACTGAAAAGTATCTTTGCCTGTACAAGAACAAACTTGGGAAAACAAACAAATATAATAAAATATACCTACTCTGAGTATTCCTCACAAGTAGTGCCTCCAAGGTCAGTTGGCTGTCAGCACGGTTTCCTGGGAGTGTCGTCAGGTCTGAGTCAGAAAATAGTGGTAATAGGTAGCGGTGATCTCACTAATCAATAAGTCGGAATATTGGAAGAGGGATCATTTATTTTAAGGGATAGCCTTCCTTATATACTTTTTTTTTTGCTGCTCAAATTCTTGCTAGAAAATACTTTCCGGAAGTTTCCAGAAGGTACTAGACAACCAATCATGTCTTTGTGTACTAAAAATAGCGCAAATTCTTGGCGGATTGTTCCATGAGACATAGTAGCACCTAGCCAATCAGGTAGTGGTAATATGAAACCTCTGTGTCATGTGGTTGCCTCTTATGGTAGTGAGATGGGGGTTATGAAACCAAGATGGTCACGTGACATGGGCACTGTTGGGGTACTTGCCTTATAAGGTAACTATCTTATCTTGGCATCTTGGCAAGGAATAAGAATAGCTTGTGCAATGGGTTAATAGTGACAAATAGTTTGTCAGGTTGCATAGTAATAATCACATAGACAAAAATAGGAAATATTGCAAATTTGGGATGATAATAATATAGGCAGGGTAATCCTTTTTAGGGAAGTGAACGCATAAGAATGAGCACATCTGCCTGTGGGTGTCACTGTGACCCCACTACATCCACCCCCCTCTCAGCTTTGAACTCAGGTCAAAGCAAACTAAATGTGATGTGCAAAATTCCGGTGCTTGAATAGCTTAAGTCGGTTTCCTGCCACAGGTGCTCTTAACGGTGTTCCATCAAGTTCAGACAGGTAGTAGCTTCCATTTCCAATCACCTTAGAGACAATATATGGGCCAGACCACTTAATGTCAAATTTGCGACTCCACTGCTTGTCTAAAGTGGAATCATAGAGCAGTACTGGATCTCCTTGCAGTAATGGCTTTGGTCTAAGGCTATGTGACTTGTCAAATGGTTCCTTGTTCTGAAGTCTTGTCTCATTGAGTTTAGCAGCTGCTTGGGTAATATCAAGTTCATGGTGATCAAGCTGTTTGATGCGTGTAGTCAGTAGTTCTTCTGGACTCATTGTAGTTCTCCACTCTAGCATGTTCCAGGATATTGAGTCAAGCTCTATAGGAAGAACGCAATCATGTCCGTAAAGCAATTTGAATGGAGATAGACCTGTGCTGCGCTTTGTAGTGATTCTATCTGCCCAGAGTGCTAGATGAAGTTGTGTAGGCCACTGTAGTGTCATGTTGTTGCAGCTCTTGACCAGGGAGTTAACTAACGGGCCATGGCCTCTTTCAACCATTCCATTGGCCTGTGGGTGATAAGCGGTACTGAAAGCAATATGAATCTTGTATTGTGAGCAGAGTTCCTGGATCAAATTTGAGGTCATTTCTCCTTGGTCAGCAACAAACTGGCTGATGCAGCCAAATCTGCATATTATATCTTCAAGAATAAATCTCCATATGGTGTGGCTTTTGTTATTGGGTAGGGCTCAAGCTTCTACCCACCCACTCAGATCATCTCTGGCAACAACAAGGTACTTTTTGGTTCCAGCAGTTGGCATGTGGACCAGGTCAATGCCAACCTTCTGCCATAGACAAGGTGTGTAGGTTGGATGGAGCGGCTCCTCATATCTCTTGGTTGACCTTCTTTGGCAAATGTCACAAGATTCAACAAAGTGTTGGACATCATGATACATATGCTCCCAGTAGTATCTACTGGAAACAACATTGTAAGTGGCATCTCTGCCTCTATGACCACCGGGTCTTCCTTCATGAAGGCTTGACATAATAGTCAGTTGTTCCTGGGGCTCAACTATAACTCTTCTTGGTGTCTGTCCAGGCTTTACTCGTTTGAAGAGGAGGCCATCTTTTATGTAGAAATGATGGGCCTTCTTCCTGAGCTTTCTGAAATCATGTGGGCTCATTCCTGGTGGCTTCTCTAAGGTTCTCAGATAGTCTTGAATGGTGTTCCATGCAGAGTTGCTGGGCTTCTTCACGTGTAGTTGTTGGATTTCTGCATCAATTATATCATCAAAGTCAGGGTCCATATCTTCAGACAACTGTGGTCCCTTCCTGGAGAGTGCATCAGCCACAACATTTGTCTTGCCAGGGATATGTCTGACCTCAAAGTCAAACATTTTCAGCCATGCCATCCACCAATTTGTGGCATCATCAGGTAGATCAGGCTTGTTGATCATTCCTATAAGTGGCTTAGCATCTGTCTCCAGGATGAAATGTGTCATGTAGAGTTGTGACTTCAGCTTTCTCAGCATCTTCACAACTCCTAGTAGCTCTCTCTTAATCTGTGAGTATCTTTGTTCTCTAGGAGAGAAGAGGCAGCTCTCATATCTGCAGGCATAGCGGTAACCATCTTCATCATCTTGGCCAAGTAGTGCTCCAGCTCCTACAGGGCTTGCATCCACTGTCAAGATAGGTGGGCATTCAGTGTTCTGATAGTCAAGAGGTCTCAGAACTGGTGGAGATACTAAGGCCTCTTTTAGTAATTGCATGGCTTCTTCTTGCTCTTCTCCCCAGTTAAATGGGGCATTCTTTCTCTGTAGTTGGTAGATTGGTTCTGCTATCTCAGAAAATCTTGGGATCCAGATCCTAAAGAACCCACAAGCTGCCACAAAGCCACAAGCTTGTGTTAGATTTGTGGGGGTAGGCCAGTTGCATATCTTTTGTGTCTTGGAGTCTCCGGGTGAACAACCAAAGGTGTTGCATTTTTGTCCAACAATGGATATCTCTGATACACCAAAGCTGCTTTTCTCACCACTGATGGTGAGTCCAGCTTCTTCAATGGCTCCTAATATGGCATCATTGTCTGAAATATGGTCATAGACAAACTTTCTTACTCCAGGCATAACTTCAGTTGTGTCCCGGAGTTTTGGTCCTTTGATGCCTATGTCATCAACAAAGACAGCAAGTTTCTCAGGTATAAACCGGTAGAGCACATTTACCATGCACCTCTGGAACTGAGCCACGGAGTTTGTTGCCCCTTGGCTAAGTCTTGTCATTCTTAACAGTCCAAATGGTGTCTGGAGTGCAAACATATCTCTTGATGTCTCATCTAGGGGAATCTGGTCATATCCTGAGTAGAGATCATAGGTTGAGTAGATGGAGTGACCACTAAAGCTTTCTGCAAAGTCATCAATAGACAGAGGTATTGCGGCATCTCTGATAGTGACAGCATTTGCAGGTTGCATTTCTTGAATGAATCGGAGCTTCCCATTCTTCTTTTTGGTCACAAACCATCTGTTAGCATAAGGTCCATGGCAAGGTTCTAGGATACCAGCTTCAATCTTCTTCTTAAGTAGGTCATGCACATCAGCTTGGAGTCCTCTAGGCAGTGGGTAAGGTTTAAATGACCAGGGTGTGTGGGGCACTGTATGAATTTTGATAGGTTTTTCAACCAATGTCGTTAAGAGTCCCATCTCCTTGTTGTTATATGAGAAAACCTTATCATGCCTTTTCAGGGTTTCTTCAAATAGTAAGATCTCCTCCAGTGTTAGGTTTCCATCACCAATGATAAGTTGCTTAAGTCTCTCAGGTGTAAGTTGTATATCTTCTGGTGTTCCTTCTGGTGGTCTGATGTAATCAGCAGGTCAAGACCCATCAGTTAAAGGTGTAAGTGATGGTCTAATCTTCTGTTCCACTGTCTTGTATTTTGTGCAAACCATAGCTGACTGCTCCTGTATACCTAATGAGCAGCTCCAACTGTTAGGGTGTATACTGTCAGGCTCCTCATCTTCTTCTATAACAAGATGTGTCTTCTGGCAAGCGGTATGTGTCCTCTTATTGTTGGGTGTTACCCCACAGAATGTTGACTGTAGTCCTGGGTTGGATCCTTGTATAGTGTACCACACTGACCCATCAGAATAGTTGGTAGTTGTAGCCTTAGTACTGGTCTCCCATGGTCTGCCTAACAGAAGGTCAAAGTTTGCCTTCTGGCAGATAAAGAGGGGAAGCCAGACCTTGATTCCTTGTACCTCAATAGGGAACTTGTGCACTACACCATAGAGTGGGCTAGACCCTGAGTTTGCATCAGTCATGTTCCATCCAATATCTCTATCAACAGGCAGTAGCTCCTTGCTTCTAAGTGTCTTCCAGAAGTCTAGCGGCATAACACAAATCTCTGAACCACTGTCAATATGGCAGTCAACAGGGTCATCATATATATACCCTTTCACCACAGCAGTTGCAACTGAGTAAAAGGTCTTATATTTGGTAGCGTTGTCATCCTTTTTGTGGTCTTCATGGTTTGTCTGGATTATATGGGTGTCCATATGTTCAACAGCTTGTCTTCTTGTTCTAAGCTGCTCATCAAAGGTCTTCCTAACAGACGGTGATACACTCATGATTTCTCCAACTGACAAAGTGAGGTTCTGCTTCAGCAGTTTCTCAGTAATCAATTGAGGGCTTGAGTAGCCTGCTATCTTTGAGGTCATCTGAAAGTGAGGTAATGGGTCTTGGGTGGGCAGTGTTCCAGGCCTCTTGTCAATGAATAACCTCAGGCTCTTCAAATCGTGGTCTTCTAAGGATGGGTTTGACAGGTTCTTCAGGAAGGTGTCTCTTAGTAGCAAAGGTGTCTACTTTGTATTTTCTGTTGTCAGGGCTGTTTGGACTCACTGTATGAGTCTCAATAGGGGCATCAACAGTAATCTTTCTAGTTGCTGAGTCAGACTTCTGGAAAAGGGCTCTCATTCTGCCTCTTCGGAAATTAGTGGGAATCCTTTTTCCTTCCTTATCAGCAAGCATTCCATCAGCATCAAACTGTACTGTTCCTTCTCTAAGTAGCTGGCTAAGCTCTGAGCATTCTCGTCTGGCATGCTGAGTAGAGTCACACCAAATGCAGTGTCTAGGCAAAGCTCTTTGGCCCTCAGTAGCTACCTCAGCTGAGCCGTTAATCTTGAGGGCTAGCTTTTGTAGCTGTTCAGCAAGTTGGTCAATTCTGTCGGTAGTGTAGGTCTGATTGTCAGCAACAGCACTCTTTAGCTCCTTGGTTGGCTGGTCTGGCAGATTAGATGTCAGGAGTCTCATAAAGGTAGAAGTTTGCTTTGCCTCTAGGAGTACACGTTTCATCTCTGCAAAGCAAGGAATGCCAGACTTGTCATCCTTGGCTGCATGTAGGTCAACTTTCCTTGCCAACTCCTGGGGAAGCCCTTGTGCAAGGTAAAGTGTCATGGTAAACTCAGTTATTGCCTGGGACTCTAGGAGTGGCTTGGCCATATCTTCATATTGTTGAATGAACTCTTCAATTGGTAGCTTGGAGAGTCCCATCCTCCAAAGTGTCTGAGGTCTTCAATTCCATAGTATATCTGGGGTCTGCCATACTCGGTCTGTAGGTAGGTCTTCATTAAGGTCCAGTCAGTCAGAATGTCTCCTTGTCTGAGAAGCTTGGTAGTAATATCATCAGTGCAGTAGTAGGGGAAGTCTTCAGCCATTTCTTGTTCAGATAGGCTGCACATCTTGCAGAGCTTCTCCCATTTGAATATGAAGCTCTCCACATTCTTTCCATCAAACTGTGGGGCTCCATGTGAGAGTGGTAACGGCATAGAGTTCATTTTGGGTAGGTAGGTTGGTGTTGTAGTCTTGATAATATTGGTAGTCTTGTTTCAATAAATGGGTAACGGCTCAAATCTTCAGGTAAATCTTGTTGGGTCCTAGGGAGCTTGTATGAACCCCCACGTTGGTGCCAAATATGTGGTGGTGTATAGTCCAAAGGCAAAATACGCCCAACACATTCTCACACTGAGAATGTGTGTGGAGTGTTCACTATGCAAACATTCAAAAGCTCTAGGACCCAACAAGATTTACCTGAAGATTTGAGCCGTTCACCCATATTATTGAAACAAGACATACCAATATTATCAAGACTATAACACCAACCTACTACCCAAAATGAACTCTATGCCGTTACCACTCTCACATGGAGCCCCACAGTTTGATGGAAAGAATGTGGAGAGCTTCATATTCAAATGGGAGAAGCTCTGCAAGATGTGCAGCCTATCTGAACAAGAAATGGCTGAAGACTTCCCCTACTACTGCACCGATGATATTACTACTAAGCTTCTCAGACAAGGAGACATTCTGACTGACTGGACCTTAATGAAGACCTACCTACAGACCGAGTATGGCAGACCCCAGATATACTATGGAATTGAAGACCTCAGACACTTTGGAAGGATGGGACTCTCCAAGCTACCACTTGAAGAGTTCATTCAACAATATGAAGATATGGCCAAGCCACTCCTAGAGTCCCAGGCAATAACTGAGTTTACCATGACACTTTACCTTGCACAAGGGCTTCCCCAGGAATTGGCAAGGAAAGTTGACCTACATGCAGCCAAGGATGACAAGTCTGGCATTCCTTGCTTTGCAGAGATGAAACGTGTACTCCTAGAGGCAAAGCAAACTTCTACCTTTATGAGACTCTGACATCTAATCTGCCAGACCAGCCAACCAAGGAGCTAAAGAGTGCTGTTGCTGACAATCAGACCTACACTACCGACAGAATTGACCAACTTGCTGAACAGCTACAAAAGCTAGCCCTCAAGGTTAACGGCTCAGCTGAGGTAGCTACTGAGGGCCAAAGAGCTTTGCCTAGACACTGCATTTGGTGTGACTCTACTCAGCATGCCAGACGTGAATGCTCAGAGCTTAGCCAGCTACTTAGAGAAGGAACAGTACAGTTTGATGCTGATGGAATGCTTGCTGATAAGGAAGGAAAAAGGATTCCCACTAATTTCCGAAGAGGCGGAATGAGAGCCCTTTTCCAGAAGTCTGACTCAGCAACTAGAAAGATTACTGTTGATGCCCCTATTGAGACTCATACAGTGAGTCCAAACAGCCCTGACAACAGAAAATACGAAGTAGACACCTTTGCTACTAAGAGACACCTTCCTGAAGAACCTGTCAAACCCATCCTTAGAAGACCACGATTTGAAGAGCCTGAGGTTATTATTGACAAGAGGCCTGGAACACTGCCTACTCAAGACCCATTACCTCACTTTCAGATGACCTCAAAGATAGCAGGCTACTCAAGCCCCCAATTGATTACTGAGAAACTACTGAAGCAGAACCTCACTTTGTCAGTTGGAGAAATCATGAGTGTATCACCGTCTGTTAGGAAGACCTTTGATGAGCAGCTTAGAACAAGAAGACAAGCTGTTGAACATATGGACACCCATATAATCCAGACAAACCATGAAGACCACAAAAAGGATGACAACGCTACCAAATACAAGACCTTTTACTCAGTTGCAACTGCTGTGGTGAAAGGGTATATATATGATGACCCTGTTGACTGCCATATTGACAGTGGTTCAGAGATTTGTGTTATGCCGCTAGACTTCTGGAAGACACTTAGAAGCAAGGAGCTACTGCCTGTTGATAGAGATATTGGATGGAACATGACTGATGCAAACTCAGGGTCTAGCCCACTCTATGGTGTAGTGCACAAGTTCCCTATTGAGGTACAAGGAATCAAGGTCTGGCTTCCCCTCTTTATCTGCCAGAAGGCAAACTTTGACCTTCTGTTAGGCAGACCATGGGAGACCAGTACTAAGGCTACAACTACCAACTATTCTGATGGGTCAGTGTGGTACACTATACAAGGATCCAACCCAGGACTACAGTCAACATTCTGTGGGGTAACACCCAACAATAAGAGGACACATACCGCTTGCCAGAAGACACATCTTGTTATAGAAGAAGATGAGGAGCCTGACAGTATACACCCTAACAGTTGGAGCTACTCATTAGGTATACAGGAGCAGACAGCTATGGTTCGCACAAAATACAAGACAGTGGAACAGAAGATTAGACCATCACTTACGCCTTTAACTGATGGGTCTCGACCTGCTGATTACATCAGACCACCAGAAGGAACACCAGAAGATATACGACTTACACCTGAGAGACTTAAGCAACTTATCATTGGTGATGGAAACCTAACACCGGAGGAGATCTTACTATTTGAAGAAACCCTGAAAAGGCATGATAAGGTTTTCTCATATAATGACAAGGAGATGGGACTCTTAAAGACATCGGTTGAAAAACCTATCAAAATTCATACAGTGCCCCACACACCCTGGTCATTTAAACCTTACCCACTGCCTAGAGGACTCCAAGCTGATGTGCATGACCTACTTAAGAAGAAGATTGAGGCTGGTATCCTAGAACCTTGCCATGGACCTTATGCTAACAGATGGTTTGTGACCAAAAAGAAGAATGGGAAGCTCCGATTCATTCAGGACATGCAACCTGCAAATGCTGTCACTATCAGAGATGCCGCAATACCTCCGTCTATTGATGACTTTGCAGAAAGCTTTAGTGGTCACTCCATCTACTCAACATATGATCTCTACTCAGGATACGACCAGATTCCCCTAGATGAGACATCAAGAGATATGTTTGCACTCCAGACTCCATTTGGACTGTTAAGAATGACAAGACTTAGCCAAGGGGCAACAAACTCCGTGGCTCAGTTCCAGAGGTGCATGGTAAATGTGCTCTACCGGTTTATACCTGAGAAACTTGCTGTCTTTGTTGATGACATAGGCATCAAAGGACCAAAACTCCGGGACACAACTGAAGTTATGCCTGGAGTAAGAAAGTTTGTCTATGACCATATTTCAGACAATGATGCCATATTAGGAGCCATTGAAGAAGCTGGACTCACCATCAGTGGTGAGAAAAGCAGCTTTGGTGTATCAGAGATATCCATTGTTGGACAAAAATGCAACACCTTTGGTCGTTCACCCGGAGACTCCAAGACACAAAAGATATGCAACTGGCCTACCCCCACAAATCTAACACAAGCTCGTGGCTTTGTGGCAGCTTGTGGGTTCTTTAGGATCTGGATCCCAAGATTTTCTGAGATAGCAGAACCAATCTACCGACTACAGAGAAAGAATGCCCCATTTAACTGGGGAGAAGAGCAAGAAGAAGCCATGCAATTACTAAAAGAGGCCTTAGTATCTCCACCAGTTCTGAGACCTCTTGACTATCAGAACACTGAATGCCCACCTATCTTGACGGTGGATGCAAGCCCTGTAGGAGCTGGAGCACTACTTGGCCAAGATGATGAAGATGGTAACCGCTATGCCTGCAGATATGAGAGCTGCCTCTTCTCTCCTAGAGAACAAAGATACTCACAGATTAAGAGAGAGCTACTAGGAGTTGTGAAGATGCTGAGAAAGCTGAAGTCACAACTCTACATGACACATTTCATCCTGGAGACAGATGCTAAACCACTTATAGGAATGATCAACAAGCCTGATCTACCTGATGATGCCACAAATCGGTGGATGGCATGGCTGAAAATGTTTGACTTTGAGGTCAGACATATCCCTGGCAAGACAAATGTTGTGGCTGATGCACTCTCCAGGAAGGGACCACAGTTGTCTGAAGATATGGACCCTGACTTTGATGACATAATTGATGCAGAAATCCGACAACTACACGTGAAGAAGCCCAGCAACTCTACGTGGAACACCATTCAAGACTATCTGAGAACCTTAGAGAAGCCACCAGGAATGAGCCCACATGATTTCAGAAAGCTCAGGAAGAAGGCCCATCATTTCTACATAAAAGATGGCCTCCTCTTCAAACGAGTAAAGCCTGGACAGACACCAAGAAGAGTTATAGTTGAGCCCCAGGAACAACTGACTATTATGTCAAGCCTTCATGAAGGAAGACCCGGTGGTCATAGAGGCAGAGATGCCACTTACAATGTTGTTTCCAGTAGATACTACTGGGAGCATATGTATCATGATGTCCAACACTTTGTTGAATCTTGTGACATTTGCCAAAGAAGGTCAACCAAGAGATATGAGGAGCCGCTCCATCCAACCTACACACCTTGTCTATGGCAGAAGGTTGGCATTGACCTGGTCCACATGCCAACTGCTGGAACCAAGAAGTACCTTGTTGTTGCCAGAGATGATCTGAGTGGGTGGGTAGAAGCTTGAGCCCTACCCAATAACAAAAGCCACACCATATGGAGATTTATTCTTGAAGATATAATATGCAGATTTGGCTGCATCAGCCAGTTTGTTGCTGACCGAGGAGAAATGACCTCAAATTTGATCCAGGAACTCTGCTCACAATACAAGATTCATATTGCTTTCACTACCGCTTATCACCCACAGGCCAATGGAATGGTTGAAAGAGGCCATGGCCCGTTAGTTAACTCCCTGGTCAAGAGCTGCAACAACATGACACTACAGTGGCCTACACAACTTCATCTAGCACTCTGGGCAGATAGAATCACTACAAAGCGCAGCACAGGTCTATCTCCATTCAAATTGCTTTACGGACATGATTGCGTTCTTCCCATAGAGCTTGACTCAATATCCTGGAACATGCTAGAGTGGAGAACTACAATGAGTACAGAAGAACTACTGACTACACGCATCAAACAGCTTGATCACCATGAACTTGATATTACCCAAGCAGCTGCTAAACTCAAAGAGACAAGACTTCAGAACAAGGAACCATTTGACAAGTCACATAGCCTTAGACCAAAGCCATTACTGCAAGGAGATCCAGTACTGCTCTATGATTCCACTTTAGACAAGCAGTGGAGCCGCAAATTTGACAATAAGTGGTCTGGCCCATATATTGTCTCTAAGGTGATTGGAAATGGAAGCTACTACCTGTCTGAACTTGATGGAACACCGCTAAGAGCACCTGTGGCAGGAAACCGACTTAAGCTATTCAAGCACCGGAATTTCGCACATCACATTTAGTTTGCTTTGACCTGAGTTCAAAGCTGAGAGGGGGGTGGATGTAGTGGGGTCACGGTGACACCCACAGGCAGATGTGCTCATTCTTATGCGTTCACTTCCCTAAAAAGGCTTACCCCGCCTATATTATTATCATCCCAAATTTGCAATATTTCCTATTTTTGTCTATGTGATTATTACTATGCAACCTGACAAACTATTTGTCACTATTAACCCATTGCACAAGCTATTCTTATTCCTTGCCGAGATGCCAAGATAAGAGAGTTACCTTATAAGGCAAGTACCCCAACAGTGCCCATGTCACGTGACCATCTTGGTTTCATAATCCCCCCATCTCACTACCATAAGAGGCAACCACATGACACAGAGGTTTCATGTTACCACTACCTGATTGGCTAGGTGCTACTATGTCTCATGGAACAATCCGCCAAGAATTTGCGCTATTTTTAGTACACAAAGACATGATTGGTTGTCTACTACCTTCTGGAAACTTCCGGAAAGTATTTTCTAGCAAGAAATTGAGCAGCAAAAAAGTATATAAGGGAGGCTATCCCTTAAAATAAATCATCCCTCTTCCAATATTCCAACTTATTGATTAGTGAGATCACCGCTACCTATTACCACTATTTTCTGACTCAGACCTGACGATACTCCCAGGAAACCGCGCTGACAGCCAACTGACCTTGGAGGCACTACTTGTGAGGAATACTCAGAGTAGGTATATTTTATTATATTGTTTGTTTTCCCAAGTTTGTTCTTGTACAGGCAAAGATACTTTTCAGTCTTTGTAACTATTGGTCAAAGCTGCATTCTTATCAAGTCCCTGTTGGTGGAGTTTACAGTTGTTTTGACTTTGGAAGCTTTAGTACATTGTCATCTCAAAGGACGTCGAAGCCATTATAAACTTTTGTTAAGACGCCAACTAAGTTGGGGATTGTAGTTCAATAGTTTTCCCTTGACAAGCTTGAGGCTTTATCCCCCATCACATTAGATTAGATAAAAGACCCAGTATTCCTAGCAAGCTTTTGCCAGAGGTTATCGCACCCAGTGAACACCCCACACACATTCACACTTGAGAAGTGTTGGCCGTATTTTGCCCTTTGGACTTATACACCACCACACCGCTAGGTATTGGTATAGGAATATCTTTGAAGCGCAGACTCACTGCTCCTAGTAGGGAGCCTTTTCTCCAATAGAGTCCCTCTATCTTAATTATATCTGGTTTGGTAATAATTCCATATTCTGGCCAGTAGCTTATAGCTTTCCAGCTTTGCTGCAAGTGCATGCTGACTTCTTTGTGTTTTCTCCATGGGAAGGGGATATATTTAGTGTGTGTGCTTGGCTAAAATAATGTGTATGAATTATGAAGTAAATATTCTGGATCTCACACATTTACGGCAATACCATCTATTGTGCCCAGAAAAATCAGCTGGCTTGCTGATGGCTAGGGTATCACAAATATTGATAATAATATGCATATTGGTATGACAGCCATTTATTAGTACGTTACAAAATAGCATGCTAAACTCATCAAGTAATGAATACAGGTAGGTATCCAGGCTGGATAATGATTTGGGCCAGATATTTGTGAGAATACACTCACACTTTTGCTTTGATATGGTAAGATTAACAGCAGATTCTGGTTGATTAAAATCAGTGGCTAGCAGAAATTGCTAATACAGTACCTGCTTAATGAGAATCCATCAAGTACCAAGGCAAAAACATGGCTATCAATAACTTCAAAGTAGCCCTTGCTAATTAGTTATGTGCAATGCTTACCATCAAGTATAAAGTAATTTTTTTGTTCTTGATTAGTACTGATTTGAAAGATAGCAGTTCCTCCCATTACTAGCCTAACCTAATTGCTAAGCTCATCACCTACAAATCATCAAGAATACTAAACAAATTCCTTACTGGTATTTACTTGGAATATTCTCACCAATATATCAGGTAGCCAGAACATGAGAATTCTCAATGTTGTCCAGATAGCCCCAGACATTGTACATATGTTCTTAGAGCCTTAATAAGTCTATACTAAGTGTATACTACGACAGGACCATGTAAAATTACAAATATTACTATTGCATTCAATAAATCATTCAGTGAAAACCACATAATCTTCTTGTTTTCCAAATTACTTCCATAATCTCCAAGATTCTTACAACAGGTTGTGAACCTCAAGCTGTCACACTCTACAATGGCTACTACTGCTATTACTGGTACTTTTCCCTCTGCTGAAAAGCTGGATGGATCTAATTACCAAGTGTGGAAGGTACACTCAGCTCCAAAGAGAGTGTATCTTGGGCAAAAATACTTTACACAAAAAATGCTGCCAGGAGCAAAAAAGAAAAATCTAATTTGAAGAATAGCCACACAGTTTGCTGAAATGAAATTTGTGGGCATACCAGCCTCTGATGAGGATGTGCTAGCTGCCCTCCTGGCTAGCCTGGCAAGCAGGCTTCAGGGACTTCTATCAGCCCTGCAGCTTGGAACTGAAGATTTGACCTTAAATTATTTATGTAGAAGGCTCCTGGATGAAGAGTTAAGGAAATCAAGCATCAATAGGAAGGAAGCACAAAAGCTTTAATATGCAATGATAGCCAACAAATGATATACCCAATATCATTTAAAGACAATAGCAAGCTGTTTACCAACCGCTGCAAAAGGAAATGACACACATCAGACCAATGCTTGAAAAAGAGAGATAGTCAGGAGAAAATGCCTGAGTTCAGAAATGCCGCAACAACCAAAGATTGACTATTTATATCTGCACTAAATATGACCACAAACAAGGTTTCACAGATGTGCTATATTAGCTCTGGAGCATTTCAACACCTTACATACCCAAAAGAGCTTTTTACCCAATATCAAGAAATTTCAATTTAAAAGGTTAGCATGGGTGCCAATAAAACACTTGATGCTGTGGCCCTATGAAAAGTAATATGGTCCTGTGGGTGGATACAATCCGGATCAGCCATCAGGATTCTGCTAAGAGACCATTGTAATATAAGCAGCTTGGAATCAGTGACCCTATTAAAGATTATGTGACAGGATCACAACAGTGTTTTGCTAATATTGCTACCAGATAATGTGATAAAGCTTTACAAGATTTGATTGGTGATGTGACATTGATTGCATGTTATTGTTGTGGTCTTATTGTGCTCTACAACTATATTAAATGCATCCAACTGGCCAGGACATCTTATTGACTTATATGGCAAGAAACTTGATGGTATTTCAGCAGCCTAATGGCACAAATCTGATGGTATTATATTAGCAGTGTGGCAGCCTCCAGCTGTTTCTGTATAATGCTACTGTACCAATTTATCAAACGGTATTTCCTTTTTTACCTCCCTTTGTGCAATTCATATATTCCACTGTAGAATCACCCCTCTTTATTTGCTCACCCACTACCACCTTGGGTATTCTACATAAAGTCTGAATAAAAAAAATTATGGCCTTCTGCTTACTAACCTCTACAAACATTCACACCTGCTGCAATTGACATACTTTTATCAGCTCAACTTTGCAGCTTTTTAGTGTGATACTTGCAAAGTTGCCATATACCTTGTACTGCTGGTAACATATACATATTGTAAACATATACTTGGCTGCTGCCACTTCTTCTATGAATACCTCCTGAATATTGGCAAAGAACTTCTCAGTATTTAGCCAATATATTCCTTCTCTCTGCTAGATTCTAGTCTCCCTTATAGGTGCACTCTGGCTCTTGTTTGAGTGTGTTCTATATTGAATGGTGTAGAAGTTGAACTCCAACCAAGAGAAATCTGGCATACCTTGATAAAGTTTCCCTAATAAAAAATTAGTGGCTTGTTGCACCCAACCCAACTTTGCATTACTTAACTGAGTACTCATGCATTGGGCCTGCTTAGCTTCTTAATGCCATAGGCATAGGTGTCTCCAAGTGCCCATCTGTCCTCAGTATTTTCCAACTCTGCCTGGTTGTCCTCCATGTGCTCACTCATCACATCCATGACAGACTTGAAGGTAATATTCTTGATGAGATTGGGATACCCTATGAAAAATTATTGAGATGATCCTGTCAAAAGGCCGTCACAAAGTTAATGTCCCATGACTAACAGGTACTGATCTTGTCAGGACACCATCCAGAGACCGTTGAAAAATCAATGCACCCCAGATTTCACAAAAAACTTTGTCAAAATTTTTCATCACAATGATGTATAAGTGGCTTTTGAGTGGTTCCCTGCCAATTAGCTCACTTTCTGATCCTGGACACTCTATTGCCTCCTATGTTTGTGTGAATTGATTGGCTATTGCCTCTTTTTCACACTCCTTACCTCCTGACTCAACCGTTTCTCTTACTTTTCATGTGTACAAATTGATTTATTTCCATTGAAGCTTCAGTTGTACCTCAATTGCCAATTGTATTGACCTATACAAGTCTCTATACCCTACACTAAAACTAAGCCCAACCCCACACTCAGCAAGTAACTCCATTAAAATCCACCATTCAATGAGTATTTCTGCTGTAACGCTCTGGTTCCACAACTTTGGCCGGAACCCAATGGCTTTATGCCACTGTTCATTCACTGGTTACCACATGTCCTGGTCTTCAGCCAGCACTGCAAGGTCTAGCTCCTCATCTGCCAGTATTTGCAATAAGTCCTTGCAATATTCCAGTGCGTTCTTTTGAGCACTGCTCTTGAAGAAGTGCTGCAACCCCTTGGTGTGCCTATTAATGTTCCAAAACTCTACTGAAGGCATTGTGATAGTCTTCTGAGCTCCTGACATTGTAGCATTGTCTGTCAGGGGGAACTCCACTCTGTCAGCAATGCAGGCTGTGGTAGACATATTGCCTTTTTCAGCAAACTCATTTACCTTGCTGGAGTGTAGCTCAACTGGATGTACTTCCAACTCTTGCAAAAGCAGCTGTTTTCTTGTTGATAATTCTTCTTGGCTATGATGGGATTCAGTCTGTTCCTGGCTTGTGGCATTGATTGGCAAGAACTGCAGTTTTTTGTATGCCTCCTTGTCTCAGGCTTGGGCAGACATTTTTCCCTTTAACTTTTCCTTTATAACTGCCAGGTCTTTCACTGCTACTTTGTCTGAGTGCTTCTTGTAAAGAACTACGCTTTCTCCTGGATAAAACTTCTCTGTCACATCTATTTTGGCCTGCTTGTTCCTTGCTGGCACTCTTCTGGCAACCTGATGTTTCTTTCAGCTTGTTTTGAGCTCTCAACCATAGTTGTGATAGGATCCTGTAAAAGTGGCTGGTTTCTATCATTGCCAGGTCCTTCACTGCTAATTTGACTGGGTGCTTCTTGAGTGGTACTACGCTTTTCCTTGATAAATGTTGTGCTGGTGCATCCATGTGTGCCTGCTTGTCCTTAATTGGCACTCTTCCAGGTGCCTGACATCTCTTTGATGCTTGTCTGGAGCTTTTGGCCCTGCTTGTAACAGGCTCTTGAGGAAGCCGCTGGTTTTTAGCCATGGCACCATTGTTCTTCTGTCCTTGATAGTTTCTGATATTCTTATGATACTCTCTTAGCATACTAATGCTGGCCCAAAATCTGTTTGCCCATTTAAATCCAGGATAATGCTCATGGAACAAGTCAAGTGCACTCTTCTTGGCCTTGAGTTCCTGATGGTCCCATAGTATGCTGGCCTTAAGGGGATGGCATGCTAGACTTCTGACAGCCTCTTGTATATTAGCCCACTCTTCATTATTGCATTCAACAGCTTCATGGATCTTCAATGTCTTTTGATTTTTGGAATGATGGAACAAGTCTACTGCTTTCTCTACCTGGGATATTGATTGCTCTACACATATTATCCACTCATCCTGTTTCTGGACTACTTCCTGATTTCTCTGGGCCATTGCATCTATTCTATCAGCCACTGCACCTAATTGCTTCATTAATGCTTTGGTATGAGCTGACAACATACTTGCTATTATGGGGGATGGTGATGCCATAGCAGCCACTTGCTGATCTTCAACTAAGGGTACTGCATTGGCTATATTCTCATCTGCCTGAGCATAAAGGTCAGCTTGTGGTTCCACAGAGGCTCTCAATTGCCTACTTGACTGGGAGCCTGTGGAGTCCGCATTACTACCTTCATTGGGCACACTGTCCACAGGGCCTTTTTTGGATGTAGCCCTGCTTGTTGCACTGAATATCAAAGCAAGCTGTTGTCCAATTGTTCTTCTGTTGCCATCAGTGGTGGGTTTTGGCTGAGAATCAGACAACTTTGCTTTATTTTTTGGCAGCATATATATGGAAGTGAGTCACACCAAAGGGGAAATAGTGTTACATATACATGTGTATGTGGTCCCACAACTTTATTTATAATGCTTACTATGGCAGGTCATTATTGAATCTTACATTCATGTAGTTGCAATGTCTCAAGTACAAGACTGTCTTAAGTTCACATGAGTATTGATCAAAAAGTGATAAAATAGCATTATGTTGTTGAAGGTCAAACTGTTTGCCCCATGGACAAGACTACTTTGACTCAATGCCATAAGAGAAGAGAAAAAAGACCATGTGGCTATTGTGGCAAGCCTCTCAGCCATGAAGCATGTAGACAGCATAGGAAGTATTACAAGGATCACGGCCAGTGTTGTGCCACCCAAGTCATATTTGACCATTCATTGGTCACTACTGTACCAACATTATCTTGCTAGCCAGTTGATACTTCTATATTAGCACCTGGCTGTCTTTGTCACCTTGAGCAAACTGAGTCAGGTGAGTTTGTGATGCCTTTAGGCTAACCTCAGTCCTCTGAATATGGCATGCAGAGTGATAGCTCTGATGAAGAAGGTTCACTGATGATTTTGAGCCTATCTCCCCTAACAACAGTACCACTTATGAGCCTGGTCAAATCCCTACATGCAATGAGACAACACCCATTGAAACAAGTACCAAGGATACTTTATGGAGCCAAGTAAGCTCAGTAATTCATCTACGGTGAATGATGTAATGTTGTGGCTTGAGAAGTGGTGCATTTCCACTAATATTAGTAATGGGGGCTTTGAGGATTTATTACTACTTCTTGCCAAAATCATACCAGGATGCAACTTACCATGTACATGGTACAAGTGGACAGCTGTCATGCAGCTGGCAACATATGATCCAGAGACTGTCCTGATTCCAGCATGTTTTAACAGTTGCATGGCATTCACATCTTAGCCCTAAATTCTACCATTGCAATGTGTCAAAATTGTCAGAAGTCCACCACCATTGAGAGAAAACATTGTTCACACTCTGGATATATTCTGGTCATACCCTGTCTGAGGAAGCTGATGCAGTCCAACAAATATTGCAAAGCAATACAGTACTGTGCTCAGTATCAGTCAAGTGCAAGCATATCCAATATATTTGATGGCAATCATTACAAACAGCTACAAAGCAAGGGCTACTTTGAATGTATGTAGGACCATGCCTTTGCTTTAGCACTTGATGGATTCTCATTAAACAAGTACTCTGCCAGCAAATCCTGCTAGCCAGTGATTCTCATTGATCCAAATCTTTGCCTATCTTACAGTATCAGAGCAATAATCTGATGGTAGTCTCACTGCTATCTGGGCCTAAATCACTGTCCAACCTGGATAGCTACCTGTATCCATTGCTGGATGAATTTTGTATGCTTTCCAGCAGGATAATGGTATATGACCATCATGTAAAAGCGCATATTATTATCTGCATTGGAGATACCCCAGCCATCAGCAAGATAGCAGGTTTTTCTGGGCACAATGGACAGTATTGCTGTTGAATGCGTGAGATCCAGGGGATTTACTCCATAACTCACACACATTATTATCACCCAAGCACCAGCACTAAGAACATTCTCTCTCCACAGAGAGTATGTACAGAAGTAAGTATGCAAATGAAGCAAAGTTGGCAAGCTATAAGCCATTGGCTGGAATATGGAATCAATTGGAAACCAGAGATATGTAAGATAGAGGGTATCTGTTGGAGCAAAAGCATTCCACTGGGATCAATGCATTTGCATTTCAACAATATCCCTAACTGATGACCAAGTTGTACATGGGGCATTTCAAGCTAAATGAACCCTTTGAGATACCAGATAAATTTGAAAAAATTGACAAGATATTACAGAGTATCTGCAACCCTTAGTACTTCTCACAGGCTCCAATTAATATTCATACGCATATGTGACAATACAAATGCAGAGATTGGATGAACTGGATATGTATTTATTCAAGTGGTGTTCTGAAGCCATTCCTACCAAGAGTATTTTGGAAACAGTGGGAGTCATATGTGGACATTGTAGGAATATTTATGCAGAAGCAGATCACCAATGCCAACTTGACACATCTACAGCTGTTGTGTGAGGAGTTTGTGACAGGATTTGAGTGGCTTTACTACAAACATAAAGCTGAGTGCATAGATCTCTGCTGCTACTGTATCCATTTTCTACTCCATCTTGCATGGTGTGTGGAGAATATTGGGCCTTGCTTGACCTTTTGGGAGTTACCTATGGAGCGGATGTGTGGGGAGATAGGAAGACAAGTCAAGTTGCTGGTACTACCATATCCCAATCTCATCAAGAATATTACCTTTAAGTCTGTCATGGATATGAAGAGTTGGCACATGGAGGACAGCCAGAAAGAGTTGGAAAATACTGAGGACAAATGTGCACATGGAGACACCTATGCCTATGGCATTAAGAAGCTAAGCAGCCCCAATGCGTAGGTAATCAGCTAAGTAATGCAAAGTTGGGTTGGGTGCAACAAGCAACTGATTTTTATCAGGAAACTCTACCAAGATATGCTGAATTCTTCATGGTCACAAGCCAACTTCTACACCATTCAATAGAGAATTCACATAAACAAAAACCAGAATGCACCTATAAGGGGGAGTAGAATCCAGCAGGGAGAAGGAATATATTGGCTAAATACTGAGAAGTTCTTTGCCAATATTCAGGAGGTATTCATGGCAGAAGTGGCAGCAACCAAGCATATATTTAAAAGATGTATATGCTACCAGCAGTACAAGGTATATGGCAACTTTGCAAGTATCACACTAAAATGCTGTAAAGCTGAGGTGATAGAAGTATGTCAGTTGTGGCAGGTGTGCGCGTTTGTAGAGGTAGTAAGCAGGAGGCCATAGCTTTTTTTGATTCAAACTATATGTGGAATACCCAAGGTAGTAGTGGGTAGCAAATAAAGAAAGGTGATTCTACAGTGGAGTAAATGAATTGCACAAGGGGAGGTAGAAAAAGGAAATACCATTTGGTAAGTTAGTACGGTAGCATTAAACAGAACCAGCGGCAGGCCATCATACTGCCAAAAAAAAGCCCTCATAGTCATGCTGTGAGGCTGTCAAAATACCATCAAGTTTCTTGCCATATAAGGCAATTGGAAGTTCTGGCCAACTGGATCCACTTAAAATAGTAATAGAGCGTTGAAAGACTGCAACAATACTATGCAAATATTCTCACAGCACCAATCAAAAATTGTCAAGTTTAATCCCTTTATTTGGCTGTAAAATTTGCAAAACTCTGTCATGATCTTGTTATAAGATTGTCATGAGGGTCACTAATTCCAAGCTGCTGTTATTATGATGGTCTCTAAATGGGATCTTGACGGATGATCTGGATCAGATCCACCTGCAGGACCAAATAATTCTTCATAGGGATATGGTAGTACCTGCCACTTGACTTGTCTTCTTATCTCCCCACACATCTGCTCCATAGGATATTCCCAAAGATGAAGCAAGGCCTAATATTCTCCACACACCATGCAAGATGGAGTAGAGAATGAATACAGTTGCATCAGAGATTTATGCATTCTGCTATATGTTGTAGTATAGCCATTCAGATCCCATCACAAACTCCTTGCAAAACAGCTGTAGATGCATCAAGTTGGCATTAGTGATCCTCTTCTGGATAAATATTTCAAGAATGTCCACATATGACTACCAATGCTTCCAATGTACTCTTGGTAGGACTGGCTTCAGAATACCACTTCAATAAATACATATTCATTTCATCCAGTTGTTGCATTTGTATTGTCGCATATATGTATGAATATTGGTTGGAGCTTGTGAGAAGTACTTAGGGCAGCAGCTACTGTTTGAAAACTTGCCATTTCAATTAAATTTCTCTGGGGTCTCTAGACCTAAAGGGTTGTCTAAAGTGGTGTCTTTAGAGTAAAGGGGCTTCTTGTAGTGGTCTCTAAAGTGGACTTTACACTAAAGGGGTGCCTAAAGGGGCTTCTTTAGAGTAAAGGGGTGTCTTAGAGGGGACTTTTCCAACAGAAAAGTGGTAGTTTCTTGTAGAACTTAGATTGGATTCTTGTGAGCTTTGCAGTCTCTTTACTGATTTAGTATCAATCAAAGTCAGAATACTCAACAGTGCAAGTGATGCAGGGGAAGTCCTATAACCTTTAAACTTGTAATTGTAGTGTGGAGATTCTGGAAAGAGAGACTCCCTCTTTATTTTTCAGCTGGGAAAGTTATATATATGAAAAATCTGAAGGATCAAAGTTTTTGGGTGATTGCGCAAGCAATACACGTGATACAAAGCTAAAACTCTGCAGTGGCACAGATCAGACATAGGCGCAGCACCTGCAAAAATATCACGTGATTTGATTGGCTGGTTCGAAAGTTACATGCAATCAAAGCCACCATAGTAATCCTAGCAATAAGGCATAGTATATATAATAATTGGACTCTTTTGATCATAACTCCTTAAGTACTACTTCAAATGAGCTGCAATTTGAAACATGTATTGGCTACTGCGTGTTCTGTATGACATAATATTCTTGGGTGGATTGCTTGTCAGGGTCTGGAGCATTTGTTCTTCAAAGTTTGAAATTCTTAATCTTTCACTTGTGTGTTAGAATAGCAAAAAGCAAAATAAAGAAATGAGTGCAATATTAGTTTAGAGATATTGTAGTAATGGAATACTTTCCAATACCACAAGTCTCCCCTAACTTTGAGAAATAATGCCCTCATGTTTACTTCTGATATGGAACTTCTTTCATCTGTCACCAGGTTGTGTCAGTGCAAGTGGTGTACCGTCAAGTTCTGCTAGTTTGTAAGATCCATTTTTATTTGCATGTATGATCTTGTAGGGACCTTGCCATTACATATCCAGCTTGGATGCCTTGTTTCTTTGGCTTTTTGTGTTGTGAAGTAGTATCAACTCACCTACTTCTAACAATGTTTTTCTTAGGCATTTTTGAGCATCAAAGTACTCCTGGCCAGCCATTCTGGATTTCTTCAGGTTTTCTGTTGCATTTTGGTGTAGAGTGTGCGCTTGTTGAATCTGTTGTACTCTTGCTAGCAATAGCTCTGATGTTGTCATGGTTGGTTTCCATGGGAGGGTAAGCCAATTTTCAAGAGATATGTCTATTTGCAAAACAACTTCATGTCCATATATTAAAGGAAATGGTGTAAACCCTGTACTTCTTTTAACCATAACTCTATCAGCCCAAATTGCTGCATGAAAGTTATTTGCCCACTTGTTTGGTTCTTCATAGCTAAGCTTTGCTAATGTGTTTGCAAAAGCAGAATGTCCACGTTCAACTAGTGAATTTGCTTGTGGGTGATATGGTGTAGTATGTAAAAGCTTGGTTCCATGCTTTGTTGCTAGTGCTTGTATTTCATAAGATCCACATTCTCCATTGTCTGCAATAAGGGTGCCAACTGAATCATGTCTGAGATATACATCTTCTTTGAGAAATCTTGCTACTGCTTTTGCATTGGCTTGTTTCAGCATTCTAGCCTCAATCCAACCAGTAAAGTTATCACAACAGTCCACTACATACTTACACCCAGCTGTTGCCCTTGGTAAATGTGTAATATCTACATGTGCAATTTACCAAGCATAAGATGTGTATATACTGTGAAGTGGTTCATGCATCTTTTGGTTGTCTCTTCTTTGACATGGAATACATGATTTCACATATTCTTTTGTGTTGGTGTACAGCATTGGCCAAAAATACTGTAAGGAGATTTTTGCATATGTTGATGTAATTCCCTTATGACCTCATGATTGAGATTCATGCAATTCTTGAATGATCTTTGCTTGATCATGCTTGTTATGTATATACCATTGAGGAACTCCATGTTTGCTTTTCCTGAAAAGTGTGCTATCATGCAGTAAAAACTTCAGAGCCTTCTTTTTAAAAGTTGTGCGTTGATTTGTGGGAATATCAGCAGGAACATTGAGTGATGTAAGAAATTCCTTGATTTGTTGATAATTGCTTTGTATCATATGTCTGAATGGGAATCCAAGACTAGTTTTTCAAGAAACTCATCAATCTCATCATCATCAGTTGAGTACGGTGAATTTGGTTGCTTTCTAGATAAGGCATCAAGTCCTTTGTGATTGGCTCCTGGTACGTGTTGCAGCATAAAGTCAAAGATATGGATGTATGATATCCACCGTGCTAGAATAAGATCAGGCAAAAGCTCCAACTTATTCAACATTCCTGATAATGGCTTGGCATCAACCTCCAGTGTGAAGTGTACTCCTAATAAGTATGGCTTTAGCTTTTTGAGTACATAGAGTACTCCCAGTGCTTCTTTCTTGATAGATGGATAGTTAAGCTCATTCCCTTTGAATAGTCTACTAAGATATTTGCAAGGTTGTTGATGATGATCTTTTGAAACTTGAATCATGATTCCACCAACCCCAATTCCAGAGCTATCAACTGATACAATGATTGGTTGTGAATCAATAACACTGTAGTCTATAGCTGCTAAGACAGGTGGCTTGGATAGTGACACAAGCAATGTTAACATAGCATTTGCCTGTTCTTCATGCCGTTCAAATTTCTGGTTTTTCTGTAATAACTGAGTCAGTGGCTTAGCAATTTGAGCATAGTTCTTGATCCAGATTCTGAATAGACCAGTAAGTCCTAATAATTGTCTGACTTGGTGAATATTCCTTGGTGGCTTCCAATTTAGTGCCAATGAAAGTTTTGCAGGATCAGGCAATCTCCCTTTTTCAGTAACAAGTTCATCTAGAATGATTGCTTTGTTGTAGCCAAACTTGCATTTGGCTCCTGATACAGTCAGACCAGAAGCTTGAAGTTCCTTCATGACCCTTTCAACAGTGCATATGTGATCATAAACATATCTTCTTACTTGAGGTAAGACATGCAATGTATCTTTTTCTCTGGACTTATTCTTAACTGCAATGCCATCAAGAAATGGTTGGCATATTTTGGGGAAACAGTCATCCAAAACTCAAATCATTGCACGTTTATAATTTTGGACAGAGTATGTCCATCCTTGAGGAATTCTTGTCATCCTTATGAGTCCTATTGGTGTATCCATAGCAGTGAGATCTCTTGAGGTAGGATCCAGAAGTATTTGGTCATATCCTGAATAAAGATCCAATGTTGTAATCAGAGGATATCCAGTAAATGACTCTATATACTCATGTTGTATGGGTGGTTGCATAGCATCTTTGATGGTGACCTTATTCAAATGCTGTACATCTTGAATAAACCGTAGACTTACATTTTTCTTCAACGGTGTAAACCAGGGATTGTGATAAGGTCCATAGCTATATTGAATGACTCCACTTTGAAATCTTGATTGTAGCATTTCAATTACTTTGCTCAGTAATCTTGAGGGAATAGGATATGATCTCAGTGCCCATGGCGTATGTTCAACAGTATGGATCTTAACCAGTGGAAATAGCTCTGTGGATAAACATCCTCTTTGTGCATCATTAAATGCAAAGACATTGTCATAGCGTTGTAACATAGTCAAAAAGAGACTTTTCTCCTCAGTGGAAAGAGTAGTCCCAATAGCCAACTCCTTGAGCTTCTCTTCTGTGAGTCTGATTTTGTCATATTTGTGCAAAGGCTCCATTTGAGGATTGTCATGGGCAGATGGTGAGATTCCAGTAGATACTGGCTTTGCTTTCAATGTAACTGGCTAATACTTGGTATTTGTCTTACTTGTTGTTGATGGAATGAAGTGTTGATCATAAAACAAAATATCCTTATAAACCTGTATGTTTTGTACTGGAAAGGAGTCTGCATTTCTTGGATTATTCTCTTCTGCTGCACAAAAGGTTGCCCTTCTTTTTTGATTGTCAGATGTGATTGTCAGCCATAAGCTTCCATCAGGTCTATTATCAGCTTGTAGAAGAGATTTTCTTGTATATAGTTGTCCCAACAATACCTCAAAAGTGAGTCCATTGACAACAATGAAAAAGGGAGAAGTAACCCTGATTCCTCCAATTTCAATTGGTACAGAGTGACAAAGTCCAAGCATCTTCTCTGTTGAACCTGTAGCAGTTCTCATATTCCAGTCAACTTCTGTCAATGGTAATTTGATTTTTGCAAAAGTCATAGTGGTGATAGCATTGATTTCTGATCCACAATCAAAAACACATTCCACTTCAACCTTGTTGATTGTAGCAGCATAGCTTCCTGTTGTAATAGAGTAAAAGGCTTTTTCCACTTCAAATTGTAGTTGTTCACTTGAGAATGTTGTTGATGACTGTTCTTGATAATTCCCCCAGGATATCTTTTTCATAGGTAGTAGTTGACTGAGATTGTTGATAGCAGTGAACATTTCTTGATTTGTAAGTTGTGGAAATGGAGATTTTCAGAATTTGTCAATAACTTTCTGTGTCATTGCAGTAGTGTCATACTTAGATTGAGATTGCAAGTGTTGTTTTTGGATTTTTGATGTTTCTGGCTGTACTGGGATTTCAACAATTGGCTGATTTCATTTGTTGGTCACACTTTTTTAGGATTGTTCTCTGTAGAAACATACTTTCTCTTATCAATAAGCCAATTAAACTCTTCAACTCCCTCTTTTTCCATTAGATATTTTTGGACCTGCCCTGATGGATCTGATATTGTGAGTATGTAACGTTCATTGCTTAGAATTTCTGCAGTCTTTTGGATTTGTATGAAATTTGATGTCTTGGTGCTTTTACTTGATACTTCTTGAGCAAGTACATAGAACCTCATTCCACCATAACCTCTGTTGATAGGCAAGGGGTTTCCAGCAATATCACAGATCTTCCCATAACAATCAATCATAACCTTATGACTGTCAATATCAATATTCAATATTTGACAACCATAACAGCTATGCTCAGCGGAGTCACAGTACACACAATATTTGGTTTGCTGTGGATAATTACTGGTTGTTTTGGGATTTTCTGGTCTTGCCTTGTTGATGCTTGATGATGGTACACTTTGAGAGTCCAACTTAAGCATCAGTTTTCCTAATGCATCAATTAATTCATTAGACTTGTTCTGTTGGATAGTGCCACATTGAGCCATGAGTGCCAAATGATGCCAGAGTGTGCCAGAGAGGCCAAGTGAGCCTATACTTGGCCACAGAGTGTGAAACGTAGCTCTGCATCTTCATGCAAAGCAGCCCCTGTGTTTCACCCATTGCGCAGGAGAAAATCCATTTTCGACCTTTTTTTGTGGATCAATGTAGATCAGGATGTGTAAGAGCACAGGAGAACTGAAGATATGCATCTGGTACTCAATACCCATGGCACTCTGAATCTAGCTCCTGTGGCTTGTATCATGTCACAAAAATGAATGGCACTATCTTGGTCCACTGGTACTATCTGGCACTATATTTAAATATTAGCCCTAAAGTAAGATCTATACAAAGCACTTATAGTGCCAGATAGTACCAGTGGACCAAGATAGTGCCATTCATTTTTGTGACATGATACAAGCTACAGGAGCTAGATTCAGAGTGCCGTGGGTATTGAGTACCAGATTCATATCTTCAGTTCTCCTGTGCTCTTACACATCCTGATCTACATTGCTCCACAAAAAAAGGTCGAAAAATGATTTTTCTCCTGCGCAATGGGTGAAACACAGGGGCTGCTTTACATGAAGATGCAGAGCTATGTTTCACACTCTGTGGCCAAGTATAGGCTCACTTGGCCTCTCTGGCACACTATGGCATCATTTGGCACTCATGGCTCAATGTGGCACTATCCAACGGAACAAGTCTATTAACCAGATCACTTTGTGGGTTATTTGTACAATGAAGAATTTGTTTAGCTGGAGTGGAAATTTTCATTTGAATATTAATGGCATTATGTATTTCAGGAGGCATATTCATCAGAAAATAGCTTCTTTGATAAAGTCTTTGAGTTCCAATAGCTGCTTCAACATGCCTTGCTTTTGACTCAAACATTTGAATGTACTTCTGCAAGGGTTGGGTCTTGTTGTAAGGTATTTCTAGCTCATTTAGTGTGACAAACTGTGCTTCCTTTTGGTACTCAGCTAAGATAGCTTGTTGAGCAGTGTCCCAGTAATAGTTAGTGCCAACAGATATCTTAAATGGGTCCAAACTTTGTAAGAATCTTGATACTTCAACTTCACAGAGAAAGGGAAACAACTAGATTTTGTTCTTGTGTGATAGCTCAAATGCTGCAGCTATATTGTGAAACTCTTCTAGAAACTCAGTAACATTCTCTCCTGAGAATTTTACTGGAATGGCACCTTTAAAAGTGGCAATTAAATCTGGGAGTGGTGTATTGGTCATTCTTGTAATGTTTCTTGATGCTTGTATAGTGTAAGGCTCAAACTACCCAGGTCCTCCACCAAATTTGTGTTGTGTTGTATTATGATTAGTTTGGGGCTTTTTCTACAATGTAGAGGCTAATCAACAATATACAACAACTTCCGATATGCTAATACTGAAATAGTTTATTGGGAGTTTGATATACTGATAGAAGATATAACTTTCACTAATTTCCTCAATCTTAGGCTCAAAATATACTGTAGGCAATGTCTATCACTTCTACAGCAGTGTTCTGACCTTCTGTTGACTAATGGGCTTGTTTACTTTTATAGTAACTTTTCCTTATTTGGAAGTCACTTTCCTTTCTGAGAAAATATTTTCTAATATGGGAATTCTGAACTCCCCTTTAACCTAAAGAGGTGTGTTGTAGAAGTCTCTAAAGGGGTGTCTTTAGAGTAAAGGGGCTTCTTGTAGTGGTCTCTAAAGTGGACTTTACACTAAAGGGGTGCCTAAAGGGGCTTCTTAAGGGTAAAGGGCTTTCTTAGAGGGGACTTTTCCAACAGAAAAGTGGTAGTTTCTTGTAGAACTTAGATTGGATTCTTGTGAGCTTTGCAGTCTCTTTACTGATTTAGTACCAGTCAAAGTCAGAATACTCAACAGTGCAAGTGATGCAGGGGAAGTCCTATAACCTTTAAACTTGTAATTGTAGTGTGGAGATTCTGGAAAGAGAGGCTCCCTCTTTATTTTTCGGCTGGGAAAGTTATATATATGAAAATTTTGAAGGATCAAAGTTTTTGGGCAATTGCGCAAGCAATACACATGATACACAGCTAAAATTTTGCAGTGGTGGAGATCGGACATAGGCGCAGCACCTGTAAATATATCACGTGATTTGATTGGCTGGTTCAAAAGTTACATGCGATCAAAGCCACCATAGTAATCCTAGCAATAAGGCATAGTATATATAATAATTGGACTCTCTTGGTCATAACTCCTTAAGTACTGCTTCAAATGAGCTGCAATTTGAAACATGTGTTGGCTACTACGTGTTCTGTATGACATAATATTCTTAGGTGGACTGCTTCTCAGGGTCTGGAGCATTTGTTCTTCAAAGTTGAAATTCTTGATCTTTCACTTGTGTGTTACAATAGCAAAAAGCAAAATAAAGAAATGAGTGAAATACTGGTTTAGAGATATTGTTGTAATGGAATACTTTCCATTACCACAACTCTATCTTGAGTATCTCCAGTTTCCAATTGCTTTCATATTCCAGCCAATGGCTTATAGCTTGTGAAGTTTGCTGCATTTGCATGCTGACTTTGGTATGTGCTCTCTGTGGAAAGATGATGTTCTTAGTGTTGGTGTCTGGGTAATAATAATGTGTGGGAGTTATGTAGTAAGTCCACTGGTTCTAACACATTCATCAGCAATACCGTCCATTGTGCCTGGAAACTCCAGCTATCTTGCTGATGGCTGGGGTATCTCCAATGAAGATAATAATATGAGCTATACATGATGGCCATGTACTGTTATCATGTTGGAAAGTATACAAAATTCATGCAGCAACAAATACAGGTAGCTATCCAGGTTGGACTGTGATTTAGGACCAGATACCAGTGATACTACCATCAGATTACTGCTCTGATATGATAAGGTGAGCAGCAGATTCAGATTAATGGGATTTAGTGGCTAGCAGGATTTGCTGGTAGAGTACTTGTTTACTGAGAATTCATCAAGTGCTAAGGCAAAGGCATGGTCATACACACCTTCAGAGTAGCCCTTGCTTCTTAGCTGTTTGTAATGTTTGTAATCAAATCTATTGAATATATTTGAGCCGGATTGATACTGAGTGCGGTACTGTAAGGCTTTACACTATTTGTTAGACTGCACCAGCTTCCTCAGAGTGGGTATTACCAGAGTATACCCAGAGTGTGAACAATATCTTCCCTTGATAGTGGTGGATTTCTGACAATTAGGACGCATTGCAATGGTAGCATTTTTGGATGTGAATGCCATGCAACTGTTAACACATATAGGAATCAGGTCAGTCTATGGATCATATGTTGCCAGTCACATGATGGTTGTCCACTTGTACCATGTACATGGTAAGCTGCATCCTGGAATGATTTTGGCAAGAAGTTGTAATAAATCCTCAAAGCCCCCATTACTGATATTAGTGGAAACATGCCACTTCTCTAGCCACAACATTACATCATCCAACAGTAGATAGACTACTGGGCTCACTTGGCATCATAAAGTATCCTTGGCATTTGTTTCAACAGGTGTTGTCTCATTGCATATTGGAATTTGACCGGGCTCATACATAGTACTATTGTTAGGGGATATAGGCCCACAATCCATCATTGAACCTTCTTTGTTAGAGCAATCACTCTGCATGCCATATTCAGAAGGCTGAGGTGAGCCTAAAGGCATCACAAACCCTCCTGACTCAGTTTGTGCAAGGTAACAAAGACAGCCAGGTGCCAATATAGAAGTATCAACTGGCCTGCATGCTAATGTGGGTACAGTAGTGACCAATGAATGGTCAAATATGACTGATGTGGCAAAGCAGTGGCCATGATCCTTGTAATATTTCCTACGCTGTGTGCATGATATATGGCTGAGAAACTTGCTACAATGGCCACATGGTCTTCTTTCTCTTCTCTTATGGCGTTGAGTCAAGGAAGTCTTGTCCATGGGGCAAACAGTTTAGCATTCAACTATATTATGCTATTGTACCAGTTTTTGGTCAATGCTCATGTGTATACAAGACAGTCTTGATCTCAGACATTGAACCTACATGTATGTACAATTCACTGATGACCTATTATAGTAACCATTATAAATAAAGTTGTGGCACAACATACACTTGTATATGTAACACTCTTTCCCCTTTGGTTTGAATCACTTCCACATATATGCTACCAAAAAATAAAGCAAAGTTGTCTGGTTCCCAACTAAACCCCAGCACTGATGGCAGCAGAAGAATGGCTGGATAACAGCTTGCTTTGGCATTCAGTGCAACCAGCAGGGCTACATCCAAAAAAGGCCATGCTAACAGTGTTCCCACTGAAGGTAATAATGCAGACTTCTCAGGCTCTCAGTCAAGTAGGCAATTGAGAACCTCTGCAGAGCCTGAAGCTGATCATTATGCTCAGGCAGATGAGAATGCAGTATAGGTGGAACCCTCAGTTGAAGACCAGTAAGTGGCTGTCATAACATCACCACCACCCACATTAGCAAGTATGTTGTCAGCTCATACCAAAGCCTTAATGAATCTACTAAGCACAGTGGCTGATAGAATAGATGCAATAGCCCAGAGAAATCAGGAAATAGTACAGAAACAGGATGAGCAGATAATACAAATAGAGCAATCAGTATTCCAGGTAGAGAAAGCAGTACCTTTGCTGCACAGAAGGAACTTAAGTAGTTCAATGTCACAACCAAGAATTGGACCATTTCTTGATGTAACAGCAGAGGAACACTGCATGGGTTATTACTAACTGTACTTGGTGAGTGGGAGAGCTTGTAAGTCAAGTCAGTACCACTTAGCTCAGAATAGCTTCCAGTAGAAGGTTGCAAGGTAATAAGGACTTGTGTTTATTCCATCCAAAATCTTGTTTTTCTCTCACTTGGTTCAATCAGATATATATATCACTTGGAGGGGCATAGATAATAGACAATGTGTTATAAAATAGGGGTGTGAACACCTTCCTGTTATGGTAAGTGTTCTAAGTAGATAAGGGCAGGAATAGGAGGGAAGATGCATAGGGGATTCATAGGGAGGGTACTGGGGGACTTTGGGTAGGACTCAGGGGAGAACTCTTGGGCATAGAGTAGGTACTACATTTAGTACTCACATATTGTGGGGGTTAAGGGGGAGCTTTGTCCTTGAAGTTTTTTGACTAACTTGCTTCTCCAGGGTCACTTTTGTTTAAAGAGCATGGGGAGTCACTATAGTACCATTGCTGCTTGTCACTTGCAAGGGGGTTGTGGGCATGTATCTAACACCATTTGGCGGCAAGTGGGATGCAGCTTGTGTTGCTTAAGGGATGTTTTCCACAGACCCAAACAATTGGCAAGCCATAGGGTTCTGGGTTACTTCCTTGGGTGGGTCAGAGAATGAGAACAGTAGCAATAACGCAATAAAGTCTTGCCTCTTTATCTTGCAAAGGTTGTTGGGGCTTGTCCTTGTTGTGTGCAATATGATGGTGGGGGCCCTTTAGACAAGGGTGTACACTTGGTTGGCGGTCACCCATTGCCAATTACAAGTATTTGCTTCTTTGGAGACATATTGTACTTCTTCTGTAGAGACTGTGGCACAATCAAGGCACTTTTGCACTTGCCTCATGGTTTCTACAGAGTATGCGGCGGTTTCTTTGGCTTCTTGGAGTTGGAGTTTGCACTGGTTCCTGAGGTGACCTAAGGTAAGCCATTGTAATAGTTGTAACACAGCAACTTGGTGGATTGCATGGGTTAACTGGCTGGTGTATTTAATCTATTTGCATATCCTCTCTAGGATGATTCCTTGTTGGAAATGTGATTTAAGATGTTTGCAAACTTCTTAGAGGAGTCCTTTGGGTAGGAGTTTTACTTGTGGTGCTCTTGCAACTTATACCAGGTCTGTGTATACCTCAGTGACCATGGTACCTATTAATAGCAGTATGCAACAGAACAGGTGGCTCTTGTTGCATTGTGAGGGTGCAACAGTTGATTCCTTGCATCTTCTGTCTGACTGTGTCCTTTATGGATACAGGAATCAGTGCAGTGTCCTTCTCCTTAATGATCAATGAACCTTCTCTCCAATGGTACATGGTCTTCTTAAGTAGTATCTCCATATTTTGTATGGGCATCGGTAACTTGTCCTGTCCCTCTCTGATTGTGTCTTGTATCAACATGACTGCTCCAGCAAATGAATCTTCATAGGTCGCTCTCATTGCACTTGATGCTTGTACCATATCTCTCAACACTTGCAGGTTGGTCTTGTTTTTGATATCATCTTGATTCTTGCTAGTGGGAGGGTATCACCAGTTTTGGGTGAGCAGCTTCCATTGGCACTTTCCATATGCATTCTTTTGTTCTCCCTTTTGGGCAAACTTCCTTGCTCATATCATTTGTACCTATATTAGCTAAAATCTCCTCTAATAAACCTTGTAAGTATCCTGTGTCTTCCTCTATCCTTGTCCTGAAAATAGTTTATTTGCACTTTGGTTTCAATGATGATCAGTGGATCATCATGAAACAGTTTCAGATGGCCTGGTGCTATGTTGCTGATTGACTTATTGTTCAGGGTGATGGTGTACTTTAGTCTGTGATCCAATCTAATAATGGTGCAAGGGCCAATCCATCGGGGTGTAAATTGTAGGCAAAACTTGAGGCCTGCAACAGTTTGGTTGTATCACACCTTATTACCTGGTTTCCACTTTTGTCCCATTAGCTTCTCCTTTTTGGGTTGAGGGGGAAGGTGCTTGTCAGTATTTTCAAATACTTGGATGTATAGGTGGGCAATATGGTGTATCTACCATTCTACATAGGTGTTATGTGTTGTCAAGGGGACAACTTCCATTGTCAATCCAGCTTCTTCATGCCACTTGGGCATTCATCCATACAGAACTTTGTATGGGGAGAAACCTGTAAATTTATTTGGTATTGTACACATTGCTAGCAGTGTCAGTGGGAGCAGCTTGGCCCATCACTGGGGAAGTTGCCAGTGAAACTTCTCTAGCATGCAGCAATACATCTGGTTCATCCTCTTGGTTAATCCATTGGTCTGGGGGTGATACGCGGCCGTGAGGACCTGTTTTATGCCCATCATTTTGCACAAATAGGTCACAGTGTTGTTCAGGAAGGAACCACTATTGTCAGACAGGAGTATCTGAGAATATCTGTGCCAGCAGACAAGATGTTCTAGGATGAATTGGGCATTTGTCTTCAATCTTTATTTCAAATGGCTTGGGCTTTGACCTATATGAGAAATAATTGGTAGCAATTATTATGTACTGTTCTCCTTTCCTTGTTTTCACAAAGGGGCCAACAGAGTTGATCCCTACCGGGTGGAAGGGTAGGTCAACCAGTATTGGTGCAGTTGTCCCTATCTTCTGACTCCAGTAAAATCTCTTGCAAGTGGAGCATATTTGTAACTTATTTGTAGTGTTGGTCATCATTTCTTTCCAATAAAAGGTCTTTCTTAACATCTTGTATGTTGTTAGTGGGTTAGCACGTCCTAATAACACATGTCTTTCTTGTATAATTTCTACACTGGCAGTCACAAGGGGTACCTTGACTCTGGACTGTTCTTAGAGGAACCATAATTGGTTTTCTTGTAATTGTACAGACACCATTTCTGTTGGAAGTCTCTCTTCTGCTTGTTTGTAACAACATGTTTGGGGTACTTTAGTTTTCATCTGCTAGACCGGTGTAGTGGGGTGACAGTGACACCCACTGACAGATGTGCTCATTCCCTTATTTTCTACTTCCCTATATCTCTACTACACTTATTTTAGTTTTATCCCATTTGTCTTACCCAATCAGTACTATCCCATAAGCCGGTTGACTATCACACCTGCTTACCTTATTGCATAAGTTACCCCTCACCTTATGTAAGATTACTAGCTATAAGTACTTCTATATTAGGCAAGTACCCGCGCCAGTACCCGTGACACATGATCAGCTTATGTCACCATCCCTACCATTTCCATACCGTATATGGTATCCCCATGTTACACAGGTTTCAGAATACTGATTCCTGATTGGTTGGATGTGCTGTGCCTCTTAGAACCTTCCGGCACCTACTTAGAACATTCTTAGGTCATTCTGATGTCATTAATATTTCTATTGATCTCCGGAACCTTCTGGAACACCATGATTAGTAATCACTTAGCCAGTGAGAAAAGTATATAAGGGAGGCTATCCCTCAACAATAAATCATCATCCCTTTTATCAATATACCAACTTGTTGATTAGTGTGATCACTGCTACCTGCTGCTACCTGAACTTCCAACCCCAGACCACAGGACACTCCCAGGAAACCGCGCTGACAGCCAACTGACCTTGGAGGCACTACTTGTGAGGAATACTCAGAGTAGGTATCTTTTATTATATTTGATTCTTTCCCAAGTTTGTTCTTGTACAGGCAAAGATACTTTTCTGTCTTTGTAACTATTGACCACAGCTGCATTCTTATCAAGTCCCTGCTGGTGGAGTTTACAGTTGTTTTGACTTTGGAAGCTTTAGTACATTGTCATCTCAAAGGACGCTGAACCCAGCACATACTTTTGTTAAGACGCCAACTAAGTTGGGGATTGTAGCTCAATAGTTTTCCCTTGACAAGCTTGTGGCTTTATTCCCCTTCACATTAGATTAGAGACAGAACCCAAGTATTCCTAGCAAGCTTTTGCCAGAGGTTATTGCACCCAGTGAACACCCCACACACAAAACACTTGAGAAGTGTTGGACGTATCTCTCCCTTGGACCTATACACCACCACACCGGTGCTCTGTGGTCCATTACATTTGTGAATTGGCAACCATGTATGTATGTATGGAGTCATTGAATTGAATAAACAACAGCCAGACATTCTATCTTGGCAACAGGGTAGTGATGTATGTGTTTGTTTAGCAAATGGCTCACATAACCAGTTGGGTGGAATTTGCTGGGTGGGTGGTATTGTCCCAGTATGGAACCTATACCGGTGAGATTTCTATCACAGTTAATAAGAAATCTTGCATCCCAATTGGGAAAATTCAATACTGGTGATGATGTCAGGGCATGTTTCAGCTGATTAAATGCTCTCTTTTGAGGCTCCAACCACACAAAACACTGGCCTTTTTGCATCAATTTGTGTAGGGGGGCTGCTATTGTTGCAAAGTTTTTGACAAAGCGGTGTAGTGGGGTCACAGTGACACCCACTAACAGTAGTGCTCATTCCTATATTTTCTACTTCCCTATTTCTCTGCTACCCTTATTTTAGTTTTATCCCATTTGTCTACCTGATCAGTATTATCCCATAAGCCTGTTGACTATCACACCTGCTTACCTTATTGCATAAGTTATCCTCCACTTTATGTAAGATTACTAGCAGTAGGTGCCTCTATATTAGGCAAGTACCCAAGCCAGTACCCGTGGCACATGGTCAACCTGTGCCACCATCCCTACCATTTCTATACAATATATGGTATTCCTATGTTACACAGGTTTCATAATACTGCTTCCTGATTGGTTGGATGTGCTATACCTCTTAGAACCTTCCAGTACCTACTTAGAATATTCTTAGCTCATTCTGATGTCATTAAGATTTCTATAGATCTCTGGAACCTTCTGGAACACCATGATTAGTAATCACTTAGCCAGTGAGAAAAGTTTAGAAGGGAAGCTATTCCTCAACAATAAATCATCATCCCTTTTATCAATATACCAGCTTGTTGATTGGTGTGATCACTGCTACCTGCTGCAACCTGAACTTCCAACCTCAGACCACAGGACACTCCCAGGAAACCACACTGACAGCCAACTGATCTTGGAGGCACTACTTGTGAGGAATACTCAGAGTAGGTATCTCTTATTATATTTGATTCTTGCCCAAGTTTGTTCTTGTACAGGCTAAGATACTTTTCTGTCTTTGTAACTATTGACCACAGCTGCATTCTTATCAAGTCCCTGCTGGTGGAGTTTACAGTTGTTTTGACTTTGGAAGCTTTAGTGCTTTGTCATCTCAAAGGATGCTGAACCCAGTACATACTTTTGTGAAGACACCAACTAAGTTGGGGATTGTAGCTCAATAGCTTTCCCTTGACAAGCTTACAGCTTTATTCCCCATCACATTAGATTAGAGACAGAACCCAAGTATTCCTAGCAAGCATTTGTCCGAGGTTATTGCACCCAGTGAATACCCCACACACAAAACACTTGAGAAGTGTAAGACATATCTCTCCTTTGAACCTATACACCACCACAGCAGCAATAGTAGCCAGCTAATCCTAGGAATCCCAACGCTGCATTGATAACCTTTGCCGCAGGTGTATCTTGATAGCTTTTAGGAGTGAAGCAGATGGGTATTTCCCATCTGCCAAGGTCTTATGGCCTAGGAGCATCAATTTTGTATTCAGGAAATGGCACTGCTTGGGATGTAGTTTGAATTGGGTCATGAGGAGAACTGTCAGGATATGGTGCACATTATGTATATGTTCTTCTACATCAGGGGAATATATTGTGATGTTGTCCAGATACACAAGAGCACATTCCCATTGTAAATTTTCTAGCACCTTGTCAATCATCCTTTGGAATGTAGCGGGAGCATTGCACAAGCCAAAGGGTGGTTAGTTCCATTTGTATAATCCAAACAATGTTATATATGCAGTTTGAGTTGATCTTCCAGGGCTACTTCTACTTGCCAATGCCTAGAGATTAAGTCAAGAGAGCTAAAATATTTAGCGCCAATTAATCTGCCCAAGAGGCTGTCTATTTGCGGTAGCGGAAGCACATCCTTCCAAGTGATGGCGTTCAATTTTTAGTAGTCAATGCAAAAGCTTCAGTTTCTGTCTGTCTTTGGGACTATCACTATGGGGGAGGCCCACAGAGAATGGCTCTCTGTAATGATGAAGTCTTCTAATGAAGCTTCAATCATCTCTTTGATATAGTGTGTGTCAATTTTCAAGCTCCTATAGGCTTTTTGCTTCATGGGGTATTTGTTGGCAAGGTGGATTTGGTGATATAGTTCAGGTATATGGCCAATTACTTGGTTCTCAGAGAATACTCAGGCCAGCAGGCCTGTTCCTTCTGGGAACTTGTCTTGTAATGTAGGTAGTAGACCAGGGTCCACATCCAGTTTGGGGAGTTTTCATTTGGTTCCTTGTTTGTAGGCATTCCTTAGTTGTATCTGTTGACTTCCTCTAGGTTTAACAATGGTACTCCTCTAGGCAATGTCACCATGTGTTACCCATTGTTAACCACTAAGCACTTCAGACTATGCATTTCAAGTTTTGATGGTATCCATACTTTAGGGATTGAGATTCCTTCCAGTTGCGTGGATACCTTTATTGCAGTTATCATTCTTCCACTTGTTGAATAAGCTATTGGTGTCTCTAATAAGCTCACCATCTCACCAGTAGGTGGTATTTTTATAACCTTTTGTGTTATGATGAGAGACTGCATTGGCTTCACCTCCTTGATTGTCATACTGTTGCTATGTGCCTTGCTCACATTGGTGATATGAATCAGAGGGATACTCTAGGTATCCCACCTGAGTTCAGATGCACTGTAGAGTATGACCATCTTATGTTGGATAAACCAACTCTTACCTATGAGTAAGTTGCAGGCTGCAACAGGTTAGACCACAACATCTTGGTGTATAATCGAGTTGCCTAGCCAGATGGGGCAAATAGGAACCACTCCTACTGTTGTGTCCAGTTGGTTATTTGCTAGCTATACCCAAATGGTGTTGTTGGGGACTATATCTAACTTTAGATCTTTTGCTAATGACTCTGACATGATCAACATAGTGGATCTGTGTCAATAAGGGCAAGAATCTCCTTATTCTCTATATATACCTTTACATATGTACCCTTATTTGGCTTTTGTAGTACCATTGGGTAGACATGAAGGGTTGTTATCTCCTTCAATTCCTCTATCAGTTCCTTGAATGAGGCTGGGGCAAGTCCCAGTAAATTGGTTATTGGGAGGGTTGCCTCTAGTACCTTCATTACGGCAAATAGGCCGTGGGAAGATGTACTAGTGTACCTTGTTTGCTTCAACACTTCTTCCCAAGGCTCATTCCTTACTTCTCCACCTAAATCTGCATTCTTTCCTTTTGACAGAACCTCCACCACAGGTTCCTTTGCCTCCTCTCTAGAAGCATCATGTCAATGCTTCTTCTTCTACACTTTGACTGTTCTGACTGGAGGGCTTAGATTGACCAAGTCCTGGTGGCCCCCTGCCAAGGGACTCTGTCTTTTGATGTGTCCTTCTCTTATGTTTCAGGTATAGGTTCTTGTCTGTAGCATTTTTAACATTTGTGGGCTTGGTACCCTACTTCTCCACATACATAACACAGGTACTGTTGTTGCGGTTGTTCCTTCTGCTGGCTCAGGACTTGCACCTGGGCCTTTAGATCCACAACAGCTTCCCAGAGTTCATCACCTTCTTTGGGGACCTCTTGGAAATTGCTGATCAAGAGTTCTTGGATCTTTTGCAATAATTCCTCTAACTCATGGTCTCTTGGGGAGGCAATTTTTCCTTTCTTACGGGGGATCCCTGTCCTTCAATCACTTGTATCACTACAGGGTAGCACCTAAAGCAAGATGACCCCTTGTACTTGTTTGACCAGCTCTTGCAGCATTTGACATCTCTGTTGTTCTTTGGATGCACTGCATCTTACTTTGTTGTCTAAGCCCATGATGTAATACCTCATGGGCTGTTGTTTGGCAATTTTGTCCCTCAAGAGACATCAACCTTGTTGGAGAAACAGCTCAGTGTAGGCCTCATAGCTCTCATGGCTTTTCTTCTGTGAGGACAGTAAAGGGCTCTGTAGTGGTATCCCTTGGCATATAGAAACCGTATCTTGTAGGCTTCTTTTACTACATCCCAGTTGTGTTTAACTGCATCTTCCAGCACATAATGCCATTGCCATGCAGAGCCTTCCATATGTCTTGCAAACTCCCTTACTTTCCTATTATCATCCCATCCTGCATCAACTGCAACTCTCCCAAACTTATCAAACCACTCAAGGGCTTTCTTGCTCTTTCCCATGTATGTTTTTAGTCTGATTGTAGTAGTTATTACCTCACTTGTGCTTATTTCTGCAGAGATGGCACCAAATATGTGGGTTATTACTGACTGTACTTTGTGAGTGTGAGAGCTTGTAGGTCAAGTCAGTACCACTTACTTCAGAATAGCTTTCAATAGAAGGTAGCTGTTGAAATATTGGACTATTTGGTATCATTCAGCAGCTAAAAATTTACTTAACAATTCCAGGCTAGTCTTAGTCACTGTAGGACTCATTTACTGCCTTAACTTTGCCACTTTCTCTAGATATATGATCTTACAATTATTCCCCTACAGTCAGGATCAAATTAGCACTATTACCAAACATTATGTACTAACCCTAAAACTGTTACAGAATGCTCCTGAATATTGAGCAACCCTCCCTACTTAGTGTTGCAGCTGTATTACTTCTACAAAGGTATTAATACTGAACTTCTTTATGAATAAACAACAGTTCAACTATTATCACTATTTCTTGATAAGTTCCTTATATCCAAATCACTTCTTAAATTGCAACAGGTTATGAGCCCCAATACCAGAGAGATTTAAAAGAATTTACAAGATATTACAGAGTATCTGCTACCCTAAGTACCTCTAACAAGCTCCAATGAGTATTCATAAACATATGCCACAATATAAATGCAAAGACTGGATGAACTGGATATGTATTTATTCAAGTGGCATTTTGAAGCCATTCCTACTGAGAGTACATTGGAAGCATTGGGAGTCATATGTGGACAATACAGGAATATTTATCCCAAAGTGGATCACCAATGCCAACTTGACACATCTACAGCTGTTGTGCAAGGTGTTAGTGACAGGATTTGAGTGGCTAAACTACAAACATAAAGCTGAATGTGTATATCCATGCTGCAACTGTATCCATTCTCTACTGCATCTTACATGGTGTGTGGAGAATATTGGGCCTTGCTTCACCTTTTGGGAGTTTCCTATGGAGCAGATGTGTGGGGAGATAGGAGGACAAGGCAAGTTGCCTGTACTACCATATCCCAATCTCATCAAGAATATTACCTTCAAGTCTGTCATGGATGTGATAAGTTGGCACATGGAGGACAGTGAGCAAGAGTTGGAAAATTCTGAGCACAAATGTGCACATGGAAACAACTATGCATGCAGAGTTAAGAATCTAAGCAGCCCCAATGCACAGGTAATCAGTTAAGTAATGCAAAGTTGGGCTGGGTGCAACAAGCCACCAATTTTTATTAGGAAAACTCTACCAAGGTATGCTACATTTTTCTTGGTTGCAAGCCAACTTCTGCACCATTCAATAGCAAATTCACACAACAACAGCAGGAGTGCACCTATAAGGGGGACTAGAATACAGCAGGGTGAAGGAATGTATTAGCTATATGTTGCAAAGCTCTTTGAGAATATTCAGGGGGTATTCATGGCAGAAGTGGCAACAACCAAGCATATGTTTGCAAAATATGTATGTTGCCAGCAGTACAAGGTAAATGGCAACCTTGCAAGTATCACACCACAAAGCTGTAAAGTTGAGGTGATAGAAGTATGTCAATTATGGTAGATGTGCCTGTTTGTAGAGGTAGAGAAAGGAAATGCCATTTGGTAAATTGGCACATTGGTGTTATACGGAACCAGCTGTAGCCCACCTTACTGCCATCATAATGCCATCAGAGTCTTGTAGTGAGGCTGTTTTAATACCATCAAGTTTCTTGCCATATAAGGCAATTGGATGTCCTGGCTGGTAGGAGACATTTAAAATAATAGTAGAGCATAATAAGACTGCAACAATACCATGCAATTATTGTCACAGCACCAATCAGATCTTGTCATATTTATCAATTTATTTGGTAGTAAAATTTTCAAAATGCCGTTGTTATCCTGTCATAAGATTGTTAAGAGTGTCACTAATTCCAAGCTTCTAGTATTATGATGGTCTCTGAGCAGGATCTTGATGGATGATCCAGATTGGATCCACCTGTGGGACCAAGTTATTTTTCAAAGGGTAATGAAAACCTCTATCTTAGGTATCTTGGGTCTCTAATAAATTGCATAGTCAGGCCAATGGCTTGTAGCTTGCAAACTTTGCTGCAAGTGCATGTTGACTTCTGTACATTCTCTCTGTGGAAAGATGGAATTGGTGCTGGTGTCTGGGTAATAATAATCTGTGCAAGCTATGGAGTAAATCCTCTAGATCTTGCACATTTAAAAGCAGTACTGTCCATTGTGGCCAGAAAAGCTGGCTATTATGCTGATGGCTGGGATATCTCCAATGCATATAATAACATGCATTCTGACATGAAGGCCTTTTATCATTATCCTGCTGGAAAGCATACAAAATTTATCCAGCAATGGATGCTGGGAGTTATCCACACAGTTGCTGGTCCTATGATACCAGCCGCATGATGGTTGTCTGCTTGTGCCATATGCATGGTAAGTTGTATCCAAGAATGATTTTGACTAGAAGTAGAAGTAAATCCTCACAGCCCACATTACTAATATTAGTGGAAATGCACCACTTCTGTAGCCACAATATTACATCATTCACCTGCAGATGATCTACTAGGCTCAATTGGCTCCATAAGGTATTCTTGGCATTTGTTTCAATGGTTGTTGTCTCACTGCATATTGAAATTTGACCAGGCTCAAGCATAGTACTGCTGTTAGGGGAGATAGGCTCACAATCCATCAGTGGGCCTACTTTGTCAGAACTATCACTCTGCATGCCTTATTCAGAAGGCTGAGGTGAGCCTAGAGACATTGCAAGTTCATCTCACTCAGTTTGCGCAAGGTTACAAAGCCAACCAGGTGCATATATAGAAGTATGAACTGACTAGCAAGACAATGTTGGTACAGTAGTGACTGATTAAAGGTCAAATATAACTTGTCTGGCAGAACACTGGCCATGATACTGGTAATACTTCCAATGCTGTCTGGTGCTTCATGGCTCAGAGGCTTGTTACAATAGCCACATGATCTTTTTCCTCTTCTCTTAAGTTGTTGAGTCAAAGCAGTCTTGTCCATGGGGTAAACAGTTTGACCTTCAACAATATAACACTATTATATTACTTTTTGGTCAATGCTCTTGTGCGTTTTAGACAGTCTTGTATTTGAGACATTGCACCAACGTGAATGTAAGATTCAATGTTTGCCCACTGTAGTAGCATTACAAATAAAGCAAAGTTGTCTGGTTCCTAACCAAACCCCAATGCTGATGGCAGCAGAAGAACAGCTGGACAACAGTTTGCTTTGACATTCAGTGCAACAAGCAGGGCTACATCCAAAAAAGGCAATGTTGACTGTGAGTCCACCAAAGGTAGTAATGTGGACTCCTCAGGCTCTCATTCAAGTAGGCAATTAAGAACCTCTGCAGAACTACAGGCTAACCATTACACTCAGGTAGATGAGATTGTATCAAACACGTATCCTTCAGTCAAAGACTTGTAAGTGGCTGTCATTACATTGCCACCACACATATTAGCAAGTATTTTGTCTGCTCATACTAAAGCATTAAAGAAGCAATTTGGTGCAGTGGCTGACAGGATAGAAGCAATAACAAGAGAAGCTGGGAAATAGTACAGAAACAGGATGAGCAGATAATACATCTAGAGCAATGGCTAAAAGCCAACAGCTTCCTCAAGAGCCTGTTATAAGCAGGGCCAAAAGCTCCAAACAAGTGTAAAAGAGGCATCAGGTAACCAAAAGAGTGCCAACAAGGGAGAGTTAGGCCAACAGAGTTGCACCAGCACAACATTATCAAGGATAAAGTGTAGCACCACTCAAGAAGCACTCAGTCACAGTAGTAATGAAGGACCTGGTGGTGATAAAAATCATTGGCTTTCTCAGGAGCCCATAATAACTACAGCTGAAAGCTCAAAACAAGTGGTCAAGAAACATCAGGATACCTGAAGAGTTCCAGCAAGGGACAAGCAGGCCAAAATAGATGAGTCAGAGCAAAATATTTCAAGGAGAAAACATAGTTCATTACAAGAAAAGCTCAGACAGAGTAGCAGTGAAAGACCTGGCGGTGATAGAGGAAAAGGTAGAGGAAAAAATGTCTACCCATGCCTGAGACATGGAGGCATGCAAAAGAAACTGCAGTTCTTGCCAATTCATGCTGTAAGCCCAGAACACACTGAATCTCATCATAGCAAGAAATGTTACTAATAAGAATACAGATGTTTTCATTAGAGTTGGAAGCACAGGCAGTTGAGCTACACTGCAGCAAAGTATATGAGCTTGCAGAGAAAGGTAATTTGTCTACTACAGCCTCCATGTCCTCCATTGTGGACAGAGTAAAGATCCCACTGACAGGCAAGGCTACAATGTCAAGAACTTGAAAGACTACCACAATGCCTTTAGTGGCATTTTGGAATATTAATAGGCAGACCAAGAGGCTGCAGCACCTCTTCAAGAGTGGTGCTCAAGAAAACACACTTGAATATTGTAAGGATTTATTGCAAAGACTGGCAGATGAGGTGCTAGACCTTGCAGTGCCAGGTAATGACCAGGACATGTGGGAACCAGCAAGTGAACAGTGGTATAAAGCCATTGGGCTCCCACCAGAGTCACAGAAATAGAGCATTACAGTAGAATTACCTATTGAGTGGCAGATTTTGATGAAGTTACCTGTTGAGTGTGGGGTAGGACTTATGTGAAATCAAGGGTGCAAATATTTCTAACAGTCTCTGTACAGTGTCCCAACATGATCATTACCTCTCAGTCACAGGACTTGTATTCTGCAATGGTTTTTTGACTAGATCATCGAAATAATCTTTCATAATAAATCTATACTAATAGATTTATCATTGAACCAGTCCTCTCTGTCTGAGTGTCTTTGGCTTCCTGCTGGTGGGGAGGTTTAAAGGCATCTGGAGTTTCCAACACCAACTCATCCCAGGTTGAGTTAGTAGAGCATCCAATAGTGACTGACCTGATCTTGTTATGATATTACTGTAAAGCAGCTTCTGCAAGGTCAGAGGCTGCATAATAGACTTGTTCCGTTGGATAGTGCCACATTGAGCCATGAGTGCCAAATAGTGCCATAGTGGGCCTGAGAGTCATAGCAGACCTAAACCTGGCCACAGAGTGTGGCATATAGTTCTGCATATTCATGCAAAGCAGCTCCTATGTTTCTCCTACTGTGCGGGAGAAAATCAATTTTTGAACCTTTTTTTTGGGATAAAAATTGTGCAGGACATAAAAGAGCACAGACAGACTGAACATATGCATCTGGTACACAATACCCATGGCACTCTAAGTTTAGCCCCACAGGCTTGTAGCATGTCACAAAAATGCATTGCACCATCTTGGTCCACTGGTACTATCTGGCACTATATTTAAATATTAGCCCTAAAGTAGAACCTATACAAAGCACTTATAGTGCCAGATAGTACCAGTGGACCAAGATAGTGCCATGCATTTTTGTGACATGCTACAAGCCTGTGGGGCTAGATTTACAGTGCCATGGGTACTGTGTTCAAGATGCATATCTTCAGTTTCTCTGTGCTCTTTTATGTCATGCACAATTTTGATCCCAAAAAAAAGGTTAAAAAATTGATTTTCTCCTGCACCTTAGGTGAAACACAGGAGCCGCTTTGCATGAATATGAAGAACTCTATGCCACACTCTGTGGCCAAGTTTAGGTCTGCTATGACTCTCAGGCACACTATGGCACTATTTGGCACTCATGGCTCAATGTGGCACTATCCAACGGAACAAGTCTAATATAACTTACTTTCTGGGGCAATTCCTTGGCCTTAAAAGATTCTTTAATCTGAAAGAGCCAAGCTCCCAGGTCTTCATTGACTTTGCCATGGCGCCAGTTGACCTTCATATTAAAGCTGCTCTTTACGGGGCTTTGCTGCTTCTGGGGCATGGTACTCATTCCTTGTTGCTGCTGGCTGAGGACCTGAACTTACTGTTGCTGTTGGGCCCAGATTTGCTGCATAACATTCTGTGATTCTTGATTTGCTGACATCTTGAGGGAAACTCCTTCTTTCTTCAGGGGGGGGGGTTTCTGGCTATTGCTGCTGCCAATATTACAAGTCTTGATCTATAAGTTGTAGAGGAGTAGGGAGTTTAGCAGGTATTGAGTTCACTGGAACTTGACTTGATTTTTACTGAAGTTCTAGCAGCTCCTTATATACATTTTGCCAGATCAATTGCTGACTGACGGTATTTCCTAATGTAGGTTTTGGCTGATGACTCATTTGGTTGCATCATCATTGCCCAGTTAGATCCTATTTGATATATCTATTCCTTATGAAAAATACACAGCAACAGGTTCCAAATCAGGAATATTCTGGATACTTTTATGGTTAGGATTTGAAGACCTTTCAAAGGGCAGAGGCAGTTTTGTTCTGGCAAATACAATGCACACTATGTGAAGTTTCAAGCACTGTCTGACACTGAGGGTCACATTCTCTGATTTGATTGGCTATTTGCTGGAGGTAGGAATGACCAAGTGCTCCAGGTAGTGAATTGTCCTGAATTCAGTAGAGGGAAATATATACGGCAGACTTAGTCTGCATAGGAGAGGATTGGCAGCAATCAGGATGTATTACAGCTCATGGGAAGACAAGGGATGGAGTGCTTGGCAGGAAGCAGAAGCCTTGCAATGAGATATAAAATCATTACACAGTGCAAATCAAGCATATATTTGGATATCTAAAGATATTCAGCTTATTTGCAGGTAAATCAGAGGAAAGTGATATAGAGAAGAAATCAGATTGAGAGGTGGATTGGGTAAGATACCTTATAATGCACTGTATATATATACAGGAGGATATCCACCAGGAGAAAATTGTGTGGCTCATTATGAAAAGTAAATAAAGCAGGAATAGTGCTGTTGAGAGCAACGTAAGTAAGAATTAGTATGAATGCCAGTAATTGTCTCCTATAACTGGCATAATGGTAGAAGTTAAAGTGCCAGATAGTACCATAGAGTGCTGGTTTGCTCAGTCACAATAAGCAGGCTGGCTCTATGTAGTACTATTCAATGGGACAAGTCTATTATCTCCCTATAGCTAAGATCAAGTTAGACCATTTATCAAACATCATTTATCAGCCCTGAAGCTCACACAGAATGCTCCTGAATAATCAGAGGCTGTCCTAACTCAGTGTCATAAAAGTATTATCTCTGCAAAGGTACAAATACTGAGCTTTTTGATGAATAAGCATCTGTACAACTACTATTACTGTTATTTGTTAAGTTCTGGCAATCCAAAACAGTTCTTAAGTTGCAACAGGTTATGAGCCTTTATTGCATTAATGTATTACAGATATGACTTCTATGCATAATCAGAGCAACAGGGGCATCTTCCCTGTAAAGGAGAAGCTTGAAAGGACACACTACAGACTTTGTGGAATCAGGATGCTGATTCACCTTGAGCATAGAAAGCTTTAAAATATAGTAGCAGAAAGGGAAGTCAAGCGCAAAAACCTGCAGAAAAGTCTGTAACATTAAAGAGAAGGAGAGAAAGCCTTCAATGCCACATGTATCAATGTGCAAGATTCCCTAATTGGTCAAACTCATGCTTCAAATACTACTAACACAGCATTGGAATCCTTAGAGCAGACATATGGGGCAATGCCAGTATCAAGCAAGCTTTTTTTAAACAGATATTTTTTGACAAGCAAAAGAAGTCAGAGAATAACTTGCTACATCTAATTACCAGAATGGAGTCACTTGTCAAAGAACTTCATAATAACTATGCTGGTCTAGATGTTGAAGAAAGGATATTTCTTATATATTTCAGCTACCCACAACTATGAGCCACTCAGATTTTATTCCAAAATAGAGGTGACTAGTTGACTCCTGACTATGTCAAAGGAAGACTTGTTACAAAGAACTCAGAGGTAGTTACCAAGCAGAGTAATTTAGATGTCAATACTTTATCCAGGCCAGAAAGGCACACAGAAAAGAAGGGAAAGCAACAGAACCAAAGAAAATTGGTTTCTATAACTACTGTTAGAAGCCAGGGCAGCAGGTAAGAGAATGCCAACATAAACAAGCAGACAAAAATTATGAACCAGCGCAGGCAAACCATACATCTATAGATTAACAGCAGCTGGTAGCAGTAAAACAGGGTATATGCCATTGCAGCAATTATTGGTCATGACCCTGGAGCATTGCAGCATATTTGTGGTGCTAAGAAGTGGTTCTGCAGCTTAAAAACTACAGCCTTAACAGAGGTATATTTGTAAGTGAGCTCTGAGTTGGAAGCTACTACCAGTATATCTATTCAGTTAAATATGAGTGATAACTTGGGGGCAGATACAGCATAACTGACTGATATACTCTGTGTGCCAAGAATAGCCAAAAACCTACCCTTAGTGAGTAGAGCAACTACTCAGTGACTGCAATATATTTCTACAATGCTCAGCTGCTTGATCTTGAGTGAAAGTGGGCAAAAATTGGCTTCTGAAATCATAGACTACAAATATACAAGTTACAATACAAGATCCTTGGACTGGAGTATGTTAACATTGCTTAAACGGATGGAACCAACTAGGAGATATGGCATGGAGGCAAGTACACCCTGGGTAGCCAAAGATGAGTCAGTCAGGACAAATTTACTTGCTTTAGTCCCCATTACTCATTTCCGCACATATTGACTGTCCGCAGTGGATGTTCACATAGCAAGTAAGCAAGGCAATAATTTTAGGGCTGAATATGTTGCTACCACAGTAAACACTCTAACCAATTGCCCATCCGCAGCAACAGGCATTTCTACAACATTTGTAACCTATATAGGCAAAAAGGCAGGCCTCCAGCCTCACAAAACCTTTGGAGGTGATGCTTTGTATCATATCCTTGACCAGAAATGCTCAAAGCTGAAACCAGGGAATACAAAGGGGCCCTTTATTGCATACATACATATACAGAAGTGCTTAGAGTGTATGATGATAGAGGTCAAAAGCTGATCAAGAGCAGGTACATTATATGTGAGGAAGATTCAAACCAGAAGGCCATTGAAATCATTGAACCACTGCCTCATGATGTAAGTACCGCTAATGAAGAAGATACATACCTAATGCCCCCAGATAAAAAAAAAATTCTGCCAGTTTCACATCAGGACAGATTATTCCAGTCAAAAGATCCACCAGAATAAGAAATGCCCACAAATCTTGGTAGCAATCAGCCATTAACAATAAGGCAGCTCACTTTGCCTTTGGAGCCAAAGCTCAAAATCAGCTTCACACAATGCAATGTCCAGAGGTAACTTTGTCCTAGTATGCCATGGAGGAGGAGTACCAATTACTACACATGGCAGAAACCTGGCAATTGGTAGATCTATCAAATGGGAGAAAGCCAATAATATGTATAGAGGCCTACAAGATCAAGATTCCCTTAATTATGCCATTGGTAGGTATAAAGCTAGATTGGTAGTTAAAGCATAATCCCTGATACTAGGAATAGACCTTAAGGAAGCATTTGTACAAGTAGGCAAATTGAACTCCCTTAGGATAGCTCTAGCCCTGGCAGCAGTATGCAATATGAAATAGCACTAAAGGTACAACAAAGCAACCACTCTCACTAGGCATCTGGAAACGGTACTGTTATGACTCAACCATTAGGTTCTTCCAATGCATAATATCCTTATAAGGCTTGCAGACTCTGAATGCAGCTGTATAGGCTTAAGCAGGCACTATGGGCATAGTTAACAAGATTGACACATATCTAGAGGAGATTTGGCTCATTTGTAGCATAGCAGAACATAGTCAATATATGAAATAGCTAAAAAGATTGTGTCTGCCCAAATACCCTATATTGCCAACTTGATAATAGCTACAAGTGGTCAGATGAAGCCTTCACCAACAAAATTAGACCATTTTTGCAAGTCTAAGCTGAGTGATCCTGCAATATTCAGCTTATTCTTGGACTTTAAATCAAATCTTTCATGTGTACACAGAAAACCGTGCTCAATCAGCTCAAGCACCTTAGGGACACTCTTAGATACTTTAAGGTGGAGGATTGACCCAGCAGCAACCCACATGCAAAAGTGTTTCAATCCACCTCATGAATATTAAAGTTCAATAAGTTTTTGCCAAGTTTATGGGCTCTAAGTTTAACTTATCAGTATACTGGTATTATCTAGTAAACAGTGGTATTAGTCAGCAGATGAATTTGCAGATTCTTGTCAGACAGAAGTGGTATATAAAGTACGATATGATTGGGAAACAATGATGCAATCAATTGAGTCATCAGCCGCACCTACATAAAGAAATATAATTGGTCAGCAATTGATCTGGCAACATGTATATAGGGAGCTGCTGAAACTTCAATAACAGTCAGTTCAGATTTTAGTGAAAATAATACTAACTAACCCCCTATTCCTCTACAACTCTTGTATCAAGACTTGTAACATTGGTAGCAGCAATGACAAGAACCTCACCACTGTAGAAAGAAGAAACTGTTGCAATTTAAGAAGTGACTTGGATATAAGGAACTTATCAAGAAATGGTGATAATAGTTGAACTATAGTTCATTAATAAAGAAGCTCAGTACTTATACCTTTGTAGATGTAATACAGCTGTAACACTAAGTACAGAGGGCTTCTCAGTATTCAGGAGCATTCTGTAACAGTTTCAGGGTTAGTACATAATGTTTAGTAATAGTGCTAATTTGATCCTGGCTATAGGGAAATAATCATAAGATCATAGATCTGAAGAGAGTGGCAAAGTTAGAGCTGTAAACTAGTTGCACAGTTACCAAGACTAGTCCAGAATTGTTAAGTAAATTTTTAGCTGCTGAAGGATACCAAATAGTCCAATATTTGAAGTCTCCCCCTCAACCAGCATATAGAAATATTTATCCTGTGGTAGAGCATATGTCAATCAGATCCCTACCCCAATCTTAATCACTATAACCATCAAATTTTTTCCTATTATTAGCTTCAGAGTATTCCAGTACCATATTTATGGTACCTTGTAGAAATCTGAAAATCCGCTCAACTGCTGCAATTTAATCTCATCCATAATTCTGCATGAATTGACTGACTATTCCAGCTGCCACTGCAATATCTGAATGTGTAGACACCATGAAGTACATTAGGCTACCAATCATTGATTGATAGGGAAAGCTTTGGTCAATATTTGAGCTATTTTCATCCATAACTGGCTGAGATTTGCGTGATTTCAGGTTATTGTCCATAGGGGTAGTTGTGGGTGTGCAGTTCTTCATTTTGAAGCGTCCAAGAGTGTCCCTGATGTACTTAGACTGATTCAGCACAATTTTCTGAGTAGGTATGTCAAGTTTGACCTCAATTCCAAGAAAATAGCTCAATTTTCCAAGATCTTTCATCTCAAACTTGCCAAAGAGATCTGATATCGTCTGTTTAAGTGCCTCTTGATCACTTGTAGCTATAATTGGGTCATCCACATAGAGAACTAGGATGATCACACCCTTTTTGAGCTGTTTCACATGTATACTGTGATCTGCAGTGCTGTGAAAGAACCCAATCTCCTCTAGATATGTGTCAATCTTGTTATACCATGCTTTAGGTGTCTACTTAAGCCCATACAACAGTTTGCTAAGTTTTTACACCTCATGGAGTTCTTTTGGATTGGTAAAGCCTTCTGGTTGCTTCATTTATATGGTTTCTTGCAAATGCCCATTTAGAAAGGCTGTTTTGATGTCCATTTGGTGTAGATCTAAGCTGTGTACAGCTACCAGGGTTAGAACTGTCCTAATGGAGTTAAACTTGGCAACCAGAGCAAATGTTTCCTTAAAGTCTAGTTGCTGCATCTGGGAATAGCCTTTAGCTACCAATCTAGCCTTACACTTATTGACAACACCATTTGAGGTTATCTTGATCTTGTAGACCCATCTACATCCTATTGGCTTTCTCCCATTTGGTAAATCTACCAGTTCCCATGTTTTTGCCTTGATCTGTGATTGGTACTCCTTCTGCATGGCTTGTTGCCACATAGTAGTATCTGGACTTTGCATTGCCTGTTCCAGACTCTGAGGTTTGGCACATAAGGCAAAATAAGCTTCTTCATGATCATTGGATGTCTGCCACCAGGATCCAGGCACATTTCTTATTCTGGTAGATCTTCTAACTGGGATAATCTGCTCTGATCTGGAATTGGTAGAATTATCATCTGTATCTGGCTGAATTAGGTATGTATCTTCTTCATTAGTTTTGATAGCATGATCATTTAGCTGGCCAATAATTTCAGTGGCTTTGTGATCTGAATTCTCCTCAAATACAGCATCCCTGCTCTTGATCAGTTTCTGAATTTTGCCATCATACACTCTGTACCCTTTAGTATCATCACAATACCCAAGAAAGATCCCTTTCCTACTCTTTGGTTCCAACTTTGAGAGTTTTTTGCCAGGGATGTGATAAAAAACATCACTGCCAACGATCTTGAGGTGCTGAAAATGTGGTTTTTTGCCTGCATATGCTTCAAAGGGTTTAGAATAATGTAGTGCTGTTGTTGGGCAGCTATTCTTGATCAATACTGCAGTAGCAACAGATTCAGCCCAAAACTTGCATTCTCTTGCCCAGTGTCCTGGCTTCTTACAGTAGTTGCAGCAACCAGGCTTTCTTTGGTCTTGTTGCTCTCCCTTCTTTTCTGAGTGCCTTTCTGAACTGAATAAAGCATTATCTCCAATTTTTGCTGCTTGATCAATACATCTGAGTTCTTTATGGAGAAGTCTTCCTTTGACATAGTGTAGAGTCAAATCGTCTTCTCTGCTTTCAAAACAAAGTATGAGTGGCTCATACTTGTCTGGTTGGCTGCAAAGCAGACAGAATATCTTTTCTTCATCATCTATACCAGCATTTATACTGTAAAGTTCTTCTGCAAGTGTCTCCATTCTGGCAATGAGTTTTAGCATGTAATCATCTGGCTCCTTCCTCATGTTGAAGAAATTTTGTTTACATAAAGCTTGCTTGATACTGACTTTGCTCTAAAGATCTTCTCTAAGGAATCTCATGCTGCTTTGGCAGCATCTGAGGAATGGATTTGTCCAATGAAGGTATCTTGCACATTGATACATATGGCATTAAAGGCCTTTCTCCCCATTGCTTGAAACTTCTTCACTTCTTCTGCTGTTCCTTTGGGCTCAACTTCCTTTCCTGTTACTATATTCAAAAGCTTCCTTTCCTCAAGGTGGATCAGCACCTTGATTCTCCAAAGTCTGTAGTTCTTCCCACCAAATTTCTTCTTCCAAGGGAGATGTTTGTATTGTTTTGTTTGCTGGTAGAAGTCCTCTTTAGAATAGATTAATGCAATTGGGGCTCATAACCTGTTGCAATATAAGTAGTAATTTGGATATAAGGAACCTAGCAGGAAATAGTGATAATAGCTGAACTGTTGTTTATTAATAAAGAAGCTCAGTATATGTACCTTTGTAGAAGTATTACAGCTGTAAAACTAAGTAAGGAGGGTTTCTCAATATTCAGAAGCATTCTGTAACAGTTTCAGGGTTAGCACATAATGTTAGTAATAGTGCTTATTTGATCCTTACTATAGGGAAATAATCATAAGATCATAGATCTGAAGAGAGTGGCAAAGTTAGAGCTGTAAATATGTCCCACATTGACCAAGACTAGTCCAGAATTGTTCAGTAAATTTTTAGCTGCTGAATGATGCCAAATAGTTCAATATTTCAACAGAAACCTCCCTCAAGAAGTCAGAAAATCAAGAATAGAAGTATGCTATGCAGCAAATCCTGGCCCAACAGCATTAGTTACTCCAGATCCTTAGCCAGCAGCAACATGGAATGACTACCATAGCCCAGAGCCAGCAAAACCCTGTCAAGAGCAGGTTTGGTGTGAGGGTCAACTAGTACCAGGATAGAGTTAATGAAAGCCTGGGAACTGTTTAAATATTGGACTACTTGGTATCATTCAGCAGCTAAAAGTTTACTTAGCAATTCTGGACTAGTCTATGTAGCACTATCCTACAGAACAAGTCTATTGCATAATAACCATGAAACTGTTGCAGCATGCTCCTGAATGTTGAGAGACCCTCCTCAATTGTTGTTACAGATGTATTACTTCTATAAAGGTATAAATACTGAGCTTTATTACAAATAAAGAACAGTTCAACTATAAACTCCTTATATTCAAATTGCTACTTTAATTGCAACTGTAACTTGGCTGTTCCAGATAGAAAAAGCTCTCAAGGCCAAGGGAATTGCTCAAGAAAGCAGGTTGCACTATGCAACTTCTTGCAAAGCAGGTGCAGCCTTACAGCAGTACCACAACAAGATCAGTTCTGCCACCATAATGGGATGCTTTGCATTCTTTACCTGGGATGAGTTTGTGTAGGAAATTCAGGAGGCTTTTGAATTGCACACTAGCAAACACTACAACAAAGGCAGTTGGAGACAACCAGATATAAACAAATGGCTTAACAGTACACTTATGATTATGGATGTCTGCTTGCACAAATTGAAAGAATGGACCCCTTGGATCAAGTATAACACTTTATTGATGGGTTGAAAGAAAGAAGTTGCCAGGAAGTGAATTATCAAAGACCCCAGACTATTGAAGCAGCCATCAAGATGCCATTGACTATGACTCAGCTATGCTTGGAGTTAGGAAGCCCACAATGAATAAACAAAGAGGCTATAATCACTATTTAAGGGGACAAATAGATGCAGTGCCAATCAAATCAGATGCTAGGTAAAAGAATCTCACCTCAGAGGACTGTAAGCAAAAAGGACCCTGCTTTAATTGCTGCAAGCAAGGACATTTTTCAAAATACTACCAGCAGAGAAGAAATGGACACCAGTCAACAAGGACCTTTAACCATATTGAAGTCTTTGAGCATAGTAACATGGATAATGAACTTGAAGAAGACTCAAAATGCACCTTCTATATGACAGAAAAACACCTAATCCAGATGACTTCAAACTCAGGAAAGCTGTTATATTTGAATCAAGTAGCTAATGGAATACCTGCCAAGATCATGCTTGACTCAAAACCATCACATGAGTACATGTCAGAGCAGTTTGCCTTCAAAGCTGTATTCAGCTTGGAACCCACCAAATCAATTTCAGTCTCAACAGCTGATTGGAACTCTCATATAATCAACCATACTACTCAGCCTGCAGGTATGAAAATCAATGACTATAAAGTAGACCTACATGCCTTTATACTTATGAACTGCAAGTTTTATCTTGTACTTGAAAAACCTGGCTATTTTGTTGTAATCCATGAATCAATTAGAGAACCCATGCTACTCAGATCAAGCAAAGCAATAATACCTATCAGTCATTATCTACCAGACTGGATTTCTGCTTAGTCAATTACAGTATGTGGGAAACAAGAAAACTTAGCAAGACACAGTCTTGTAGGCACTGAGATAAGGTACCCCTATATTCCTCATGGTAGTATTACACCAGGATTCTTCTACTTCAGCAGCCCAGAAAGTCCCAGCTCTTTTGACAGTGAAGAGATAAATATATCAACTATTTGATCAAGGATATATCAGGCCCAGCAAGTTGCATTGGGGAGTGCCAGTGCCTTTTGTGAAAAAGAAGGTTGGAGCACACAGGATGTTTATTGACTACAGAGCCCTCAACTCAGTCATTGTGAAGAATAAGTACCCCATACTTTGAATTGATGACCTTTTGGACCTCCTCAATGGAGCCACTATATTTGGCAAGATTGACCTCATGTCAGGATACAACCAGATTAGGGTGAAGCCAAAAGACATCCCTAAGACAGCATTCAGGACCAGTTATGGACATTACAAGAACTTGGTCATGAGTTTTGGACTCAACATTTATGACCCTGATGCAGACTGTCATCCAGGAGTACTTAGACAGGTTTGTGGTAATCTACCTAGACAACATATTGCTCTACAGAAAGACAGAAGAGGAACACTTGGTGACCATTGAAATGGTGCTGCAGAAGCTAAGAGAGAATAAACCTCATGGCAAGCTAGCAAAGCGTGATTTCTTGATGGAACAAATTGAATACATAGGATACATAGTAGACTTGTTCCATTGTGCCATTGATCATAGTGCCAGAAAGTGCAGTATATTTTGTTATTAATTTGATATTTTAGGGACATATGCATGTCAATTTTGATCCCAAATTGGCACTGTATGGCACCATCTAGCACTTTGTGGCATGATCAGGCATCATCTGGCATGCTATGGCACTATTGGGCACTATGATCAGCTGGAATGATGGAACAAGTCCAGTGACTAGCACTGGTGTGGCCTTAGACCCTAAGAAGGCTGAAGTCATGAAGAATCTGAAGCAGCCCCATAGCAAAGCCAAATTCAGATTATTCCTTCAAATAGTTTCATATTATTGGAGATTTGTTAAGTCCTTTACAAGTATTGCAGCACCTTTAGCCAAAATTCTCATGAGAGACAAACCTTGCAATAGGACATAGCCTGTGTGACTGCCTTTCAGATGCTCAAGAATTAACTTGCTTAGCTACCCAGCTCAATAATCTTGGACTTCAGAAAAGAGTTACTCTGGGCACATATGTTTTAGACTATTCAATTGGTGGGGCACTGAGCCAAGAACATGAGGGAAAGGACTACCCAGTTGCTTTTGAGTCCAAGGAATTGAACTCAGGAGAACAAGACTATTCAGTGCTTGAGAAGGAGGTGCTTGCCATAATACTGTTACAAGTCTTGATATAAGAGTTGTAGAGGAATAAAGAGTTTAGCTGGTATTGCAGTCACTAAAACTTGAACTGATTTTTATTGAGGTTCCAGCAGTTCCTTATATGCATTTTGCCAGATCAATTGCTGACTAATTGTATTTCCTAATGTAGGCTGTGGCTGATGACTCATTTGATTGCATCATCATCCCCAACAAGATCCTACTGCATATGTCTATTTCTGTCTGATAAGGATCCGCTGATTCATTTGCTGACTAATGCTTTTGATTTGATAGATAATATTAATGTACTGATAGGCTAAACATATAACTAATTGATTTGACCAAAAACTGATCCAACTTAAATGTTCAAGTAGTAGATTATAACATTTTCCCCTACTAAAGCTGAGAGGGTTCTCCTGAAACTCTTTTCTTGTGATACCAATATCTTGATGGTTCAGTATTATCAGCAAGTCGTGCAAGCTTGAATCTGTCCCTATGCACCAAGTCTTCCCAGTTATTGCCTTGTTTGTCCACTAGTTGGTAAGCTGCAAATGGACATTCTCCAATGATCTTGAATAGTCCTGTTCATTATGGCTCAAACTTCTTCCAAGTGTTATTTCTTAGCAATACAAAGTTCCCAACTTTCAATGCTTCTAGTGCTAGAGTCTTATCAAATCTCTGCTCCATCTTTTCTGCACTTTGAGACACTTTGGTCTGTGCCTCTTGACATCTTTGTTCCAGCTGCTGGTGTTTAATTGGCTGACTGAGTTCATACTCTAAGGTGTCTGTAAGCTTTGGTTGTGTGAGATCTCCTGGAGTCCTTGTTTCACTTCCATACACTAAGTAAAACAGCAATTGTTGGGTGGTGTTCTATACTATGGCTCTGCTTGCAAAGACTGCTTGGTCTATATACTCATCCCATCTACTGACAACTCCGTTTGCATACTTGGTCAGCATTTTTCTAATTAATCCATTAAACTGCTCAGTGACTCCATTAGTTCTGGAGTAATGGGCTAGAGTTTTCAAGTGTTTAATCTACTGCATTTCCAGGTAAGCTTCCAATATCTTTGACATAAGTATTGCACCTCTATTAGATAGAATCTCTACAAGGTATCCAAACTTCATAAGGATATCATGGTAGATGTAACCTGAAACTTCTTGTTCACTGGTTATAGGTATAGCTTTAGCAACTGGCCATTTGGTTGCATAGTCAACTGCTACTGGTAGTTGAAAGTCTTCAAATAAAGTCAATTCCCCATGTTTCAAGTGGTGTTACAGGCTCCAAGGGAAAAAGTTCTGCAATTCTCTGTGGTTGGGCTTGGTTGATTTGGCAATGTGGGCATGTTTTCACTAGCTTCTCAATGACATGTTTGATGCTGGGCACCATGCTCTGGTGTTCACAAGGCCATAGGTTCCTTCAATTCCAAGATGTCCATATTCATTGTCAGCATATGTATTAAATCCAGGCAAGCAACATAAGGGCAATAGGCAATAGGGCTTCCATCTGCAATATGTTAGATTGTTTCATCCTGCACTACAAATTTGCTGGCTTCATCCCAGATTATCTTGATATCTTCACCTACCTTCATTAGGAATGGCTTGGTCCTCCAAGTACTTTTGTAATAGGCTAGGCCAATCTGATTCATGCCCCAAGTTGAGTTTTGCAACTTGTTCTAATCTTGATAAGGCATCAGCAACTGTGTTGTTTTTCCCAGGGCAGTAAATAATCTCCAAATCAAATTGCTGAATGTATTCACTCCATCTGGTCATTCCTCTAGAAAGTACTTTCTGAGTAAATACATAGTTGAGGGAGGCATGATCAATCTTCACAGGGCATATGACTCCTTCAATATAGCATCTCCATGTCTTCAAGCAGTGTATTATAGTAAGCATATCCTTCTCATGCACTGAATAGTTTTGTCCTGCTGAGTTCAGTTTCTTGAATTCAGAGGCAACTGGCTAGTTCTTTTCCTTGTGTTCTTGGCTCAGCACTCTGCCAATTGCATATTCTGAAGCATCTGTGCACAGAGTAAGCTCTTTCCTGAAGTCTGGGATTCTTAAGCTTGGTAGCTTAGCAAGTTCATTCTTGAGTGTCTGAGAGGTAGTCTCACAAACTATGTTGCACTTGTAGGCATTGTCTTTCTTGAGGATATCAGTTAAAGGGCCTGCAATACTTGCAAAGGACTTGACAAATCTTCAATAATAGGAGACCATTCCAAGGAGTGATCTGAGTTCTGCTATGCTCTGGGGCTGCTTCAGATTCTTGATAACTTCAACCCTCTTAGGGTCAAAGGTTACTCCTGTGCTAGTCACTATGTGTTCCAGATATTCAACGGGCTCCTTGAAGAAGTCACACTTGGGTAGCTTTCCTGAGATTGAAGTCACCTGGGATGGGTATTCTTCTGTCATATGGAAGGTGTGTTCTGAGTCTTCTTCAAGTTCATCCTCCATGTTATTATGCTCCAGGGCTTCAATATGGTTAAATGCTCTGGATAGCGGTGTCCATTTCTTCTCTGAGGGCAGTACTTTGCAATATGTCCCTGCTGGTGGCAATTAAAGCAAAGTCCTTTCTTCTTACATTCTTCTGAGGTAGGATTCTTCTGCATAGCATCTATTTGCATAGGCACTGCTTCTGATTGTCTTCTTTCATAGCATCTCTGATTAGTCATTGTGGGCTTCCAACTCCAAACATAGCTGAGTCACAGTCAATGGCAATCTTGATGGCTTCTTCAATAGGCTGAGGTCTTTGATAACTCACTTCCTTACAAGTTATTTCTTTCAACTCATCAATGAGGTATTCAACTTGATTCAGAGGGCCTATTCTTTCTGCTTGTCCCAGTGGATATCTATATTTATAGAAGTACTCTTGGACCATTCCTTTCTGTCTGAATGTCTTCAACTTTCTTATTAATAGTGTCTGTTGGTTTGGGGGTTCAAAGGCATCCTGAATTTCCAATACAAACTCATCCCAGGTAGAGATTGTAGAGCACCCCATCAGAGTGGCTGATCTGATCTTGTTGTGGTACCACTGTAAAGCTGCATCTGCTAGGTAAAAGGCTGCATAATGTAACTTGCTTTCTGGACCATTTCCCTTAGCCTTGAAAACTTCTTCAATCTGTAAGAGCCAATTTCCCTGGTTTTCATTGACTCTACCATAGCACTGTTTGACCTTCGCACTAAAGTTGCTCTTGAAAGGGTTTTGCTGGCTTTGGGCCATGGTGGTCATTCCTTGTGCTGCTGGCTAAGGATCTGTAGTAACTGTTGCTGCTGGGCCAGGATTTGTTGCATAGCATTCTTCATTCTTGATTTTTGGACATCTTGAGGGGAGCTTCTTCTTTCTTTGGGAGGAAGGTTTCTGGATATTGCTAAAACCAATGTTACAAGTTTTGATATAAAGGTTTTAGAGGAATACGGAGTTTAGCTGGTATTTTATTCACTAAAACTTGAACTGATTTTTATTGAGGTTCCAGCAGCTCCTTGTGTACATTTTGCCAGATCAATTGCTGACTAATTGTACTTCCTAATGTAGGCTGTGACTGATGACTCATTTGATTGCATCATCATCTCCAATAAGATCCTACTTAATACATCTATTTCTGTCTGATAAGGATCTGCTGATTCATTTGCTGACTAATGCTATTGATTTGATAGATAATACTGATATTCTGATAGGCTAAGCATATAACTAATTGATTTGACTAAAAACTGACCTAACTTAAATATTCAAGCAGTAAAGCATAACAATTCACTACTTGAAGACCTGGAGACACTACTTTGAAGGTATCAAGTGCACTGTGAAAACAAATCATGCCTTATTCAGGTATATATTTACCAACAAGGTGCTATCCAGAAGAATGACAAGATGGAGTGATTTTGTTTGGCAACTTGACTTGGGGATTGTCTGCTGCCTGGGAAAAACAACAAGATTGCTGATGGCTTTTCAAGACTAGAATAAGTGGCACAACTCAACTTGGTGCATGAATCAGATTGGCCTAGCCTATTACCAAAGTACTTGGAGGACCTAGCCATTCCTGATGATGTGGACATAGAGATCAAGAAGATAATTCATGGTAAAGCTAGCAAATATGTGGTACAAGATGAAAGACTCTACAAAATTTTTGATGGAAGCCCTACTGCTGGTTGCCCTTATGTTGCTTGCCTGGATTTAATACATAAGCTACACAATGGATGTGGGCATCTTGGAATTGAAGTAGGCTATAGCCTTGTGAAAGCCATAGCATGGTGGCCCAGAATGAAACAAGATGTTGAGAAGCTGGTGAAAACATGCCCAAATTGCAAAATCAACCAAGACCACCTACAGAAAATGCTGAACTCTTTCCTCTGGAGCCTGTAAGACCATTTGAGAGATGGGGGATTGACTTTATAGGAAGACTGTCAACCACTAGGAAATGCAACTGTTGGATCCCTGTAGCAATTGTCCATGCCCCTAAATGGCTAGTGGCTAAAACTGTTGCTATAGCCAGTTAAGAAGATGTTGCAAGTTTCATCTACCAAGAGATCCTTATGAAGTCAGAATGCCCTGTAATGATTTTATTCAATTTTGGAGCAAACTTTATGGAAAAGATATTGGTAGCTTGCCTGGAAATGCAGCTGATCAAGCACTTGGAAACTTTGCCATATCACCCTAGAACTAGTGGAATTGCTCAGTGGTTTAGTGGACTATTTGGAAAAATGCTGACCAAATATGCAAATGGAGCTGTCAGTTGATGGAATGAGCATACAGGCCCAGCACTTTTTGCGTGCAAAGTTAGAGTAGACCACACCACCCAACCATTGCCATTTTACTTAGTGTATGGATGTAAACCAAGGATTCCTGGATATCTCACATAACCAAAGCTTACAGACACCTTAGAAGATGAACTCAGTTGGCAAAGTAGACACTAGCAACTGGAACAACAATGTCAAGAGGCGCAGGCCAAGGTATCTCAAAGTGCAGAAAAGATGAAGCAGAGATTTGATAAGACTATGTTGCCAGAAGCATTGACATTTGGGAACTTTGTATTGCTGTGAAACAACAATGGGAAGAAGTTTGAGCTACAATGGATAGAACCTTTCAAGATCATCAGAGAGTGTCCATTTGCAACTTACCAACTGGTAGATAAAAAAGGTAATATTCAGGAAGATTTAGTTCATAGAGACAGACTCAAGCTTGCAAGGCTTGTTAACAATACTGAACCATTGAGATACTGTTATCACAAGAAAAGAGATTCAAGAGAACCCTCTCAAGTTTAGTTGGGGAGACTCTTAAGATCTACTGCTTGAATGTTTAAGTTAGATCAATGTTTAGTCAAATGAATTAGTCATATGTATGGCCTATCAGTATGTCAGTGTTATCTATCAAGTCAGTATTATGAATCAGCAGATGAATCCCTAGATCCTTGACAGACAGAAATAGATATATTAAGTAGGATCTAATTGGGTAATGATGATACAATCAATTTAGTCATCAGCCACAACCAACATTAGGGTATACAATTAGTCAGTGACTGATCTGCCAATGTAAATAAGGAGCTACTAGAACCTCAATAAAAATCAGTTCAAATTTTAGTGAATGCAATACTAGCTAAACTCTTTATTCCTCTACAACTATTATACCAAGACTTGTAGCATTGGTAGCAGCAATAACCAGAAACCTTCCTCCGGAAGAAAGAAGAAGCCGCCCTCAAGATGTCCAGAAATTAAGAATGAAAGAATGCTATGCCACAAATCCTAGCCCAGCAGCAACAGCTACTCAAGACCTGTAACAATTCAATGGAACAAGTGTAATACACAAGAAATTAATGTTGGTGTCAAATTTATTCAACTCAGATTGCCTGGGTATGAATCAGACCAGATCAGCTGCAGATTACTTAGTTGAATATAAACCTATGAGCAATGGATCAATAAAATCCCATCATTATTTAAGGATAATAGTTGGAACAGAATACAGGATGTATGACATTGATGGAGATTTAATCACTATGCATGGGGTATTAAATATATTGGGCTTGTTACCCCATATGGATTCAACCAATTGCGGACTTGATCTTTTACCAGTCATAATTTAACTTCTTCATCTAAATTGTTGTAAATCATTAATTCCATCACTACAATCAGAATTCTTAGTGACTATTCATAGGACATCAATGCCAAGTACTGTGGGCTATCTATCATAGACTACTCAAGGAGATCACTTGTTAAGTGTCTCTGCTATTACAAGAGCTTTTGCCCTACAAGATTTCATCCCACCATCAATAACAATAAAAGTCCTTGAAGCTTTCATTCCCAGCTGACAGTATTAGAGAACCATCTTGCATAAAGTATTAGCCACTTAGGGCAAGCTTAGAATACTAGGCACTTGCCGTATAAGGCCTTTGATTATATTGGCCAGTCAGGTTAGATGTAACTAATGTAGAGTACATTACAACCATTGGAACGCAATGCAAGTCTTGTCAAAAGACTTCTTAAACAGCATCAAGTTGTTGACTTAATTTAGCAGCAAAAGCAGCATAGTGCTGTCACAATTCCATCATCAGATTATGCGGAGGGGCAATAATTTCAAGCTGCTGCCATTATGAGGGACTAATTGGGGAATCCTGAGAGCTGATCCCAATTGTATCCCCTACAGATCCAAATTATCTTTCATAGGGAATAGGATTTTCACTCAAGTCCATGTCAACACAACATTCAATAGCCCCTTTGCATTTGCAGCTAAGAAGGATGCTGATGGATTTCTAACTCTGAAGAGGCCCTGTTTGGATCCCATACCACTGAGAAAACCTCTCTTACCAGCAAGTTGTGACTAATATACTCAAGAATGCACCATCTATCTTGGTATTTGTGATGATTTCATCATGTTTTCCTCATACCCTGAAGATCATCACTTTTATCACTGAAGTAATCAGTAGACTAACAGCTGCTGGACTGATTCTCAATGCTAAAAAGTGCAGCTTTGCTTACCTCAAAATCAAATTAATAGCATTTATAGTCTCACCAGCTGGCCACCAGCTAGGCCCTTTGAAACTGGTCAATATTCTTGAATGGCCAAACCCCACTAACTCTAATTAGCTTTAATATTATCTTGGTGTATTCAACTACTTAAGGGAGCAAATATCACTCATGACATGATTGAGTGCCCCTTTGGATGCATTACACCATAGCCCTGATCTCCCCTCAGCCAGGAATAAGACTTACAACCAAGCCCTCAAGTCACTCTGCCAACTGCTTCCATGAGTACCCACCTTCTACAACTGAGATATTGCTAAGCCCTTTGTTGTTTCTAGAGATGAACTTTATGTTGGGTTTGGAGCTGTCCTCTTCTGGGATGATAATCAGGATTCCCCTCACTGGATATCTTTTTAAGTCAGATCCTTACAACCTGTCAAGAGAAATCACTCTTCCACTAAGAGGATGCTACTTTACATGGTTGTTTCTTTGAAGAATCTTTGCCTGTGTTTCTGAGGCAGTCCTTTACCTTGTACACAGACTACTAAGCCCTTATATATATCCACAATGAAAAGACTCTAACTCTAATGCTTACCAAATGGCTTAATACTCTACTTGATTATTGATATACAGTTATGAAATGCCCTGTAGCCCTCAACATCATGCTTGAGCACCTTTCAAGACTTTTCCAACTTCACCTTAGGAGGAACATATGAATACTAACATAATCAGTAAGCTTACTGCATCCACCAAAATAATTCCTCAACTGGATTCCACAACTTGGAAAATACCTCCAGCAGAAGAAAGAAATACATTGCTAGAGAGGAGTCACTTACTTGGCAACTCTGGAACTGACACACTTGTAAAGAAGCTACACTCTGATGGATGTCACTGGCCAAATATATTTACCCCACCTCAGAATCTTTATTTAGCTGTTACACCTGATAAGCTTTTGTGCAGCTATTGTATTATCAACTTATCTGCCAATCCTTCCCAAGTGATTAGGCATCTGAGATCTATCCAACCACTCAACAACCAACAACACATTGGCTGATTGATGATGAAATTTTCATTTATCTTATGGACCTATCAGCACTCAAACTGATTTGAAGTGATCAGGTCACCTGGTGCCTACTAGTTCAACTTGATCAGAAAAGTATCAATGAAGTTTATTGAATATTTAGGCTTAGTTTGCTCCTCTATGGAAATAAGATTGTGTCTTAGCAAATTTAAGAAATCAACTCTTCCATTCTAGCTTCTACCAAGGCTAATCCTATCTAGCTTTCCCAAGAACACCAGGCCTATCCTGCATATCAAACCAACCCCTTTGCCTCTGTAGCCAAACCCGGCTGTACCCAAACTAATATTAGACCAGAATCATTCTGCTAGTAAATCAGTCACTCTCTGACAATTCCAAGATTCTCCACCTAATTGTCCCTTTGGCTCAGCTAAAACATACAAGAATTTGGTACACTTTTGTCTTGGGTACAACAGTGCCTAAATATCTGTATGAAGGCTCTTTAGATATGCCTGGGCCATACTAAGATTATTTGGCAATAACAATATGGATCTCACATTAATTTGGTTGGTCTAGACTGTGCTTGTGAGCAGGGGAATGAGTGTTTTCAGGGTTGTACTAACAATAAGTTGAAACTAGGTATATATTATGCATGATGAGCCTTGATATGCACTTACACAGATCAGTGTATATCAGTTGCAGATTTGTTACCAGACCATAGACTTGTGAGTAAAGTCACTAAGCCAGTGTTTGGGGATGCTTTTTGCAACATAATGATGCGATGCATGGCAAATGATGGTAATTTAGTCACAATGCATGGAGAATCAGATTCATTAGACTGATTGCACTAAGTCCATACAACTTGTGCCTGATCATTCACCAATCTTGATATGACTTACCGAGCAGAATACCACTTCTCATAAATCTCTTTGCCACCACTGGATATCTTTTGAGACATCAAAGGTGATCTGCATTAAATGCTATGGACCATTTACTCAGCTTACTTAGGAACACCCCTGTTAAACCTCTCTGCTATTACAAGAGCTATTGCTCTTTAAGTGTTGATATCACTACCAATAGCTGCAAAAGTCAAAGAAGCTTTCCTACCCAGCCAACAGCAATGGGAGCCACCTTGCAGATGGTTTGAAAGACGTAGAGCTGTGGTAAAAAGTTTGTAATTCCACCTAAGTACTTACCTAACTTAGTCACCTAGATACTTTCCTTCAAATCCTATAGAATACTGACCAGACTTCTAGTTTGGATTTACTTGGAATGTGTTCACCCAAATATCAGATACCCAGAACATGAAAATTCTCAAAGCTGTCCAAGCAGCCCCAAGCTGTGCACACATGTTCAAACAGCCCCAAACTCTGCACACATGTTCTTGGGACCTTTCTATGCCTATTCTAGCTTCTTGTTTTGACAAGACCATCTAAGAGTATAAATACTACTTTTACATACAAAATATCATCAAGTGAAAACCACATAATATACTTGTTCCCCAAATCACTTCCAATATCTCCAAGACTATTCCAGCAGGTTATGAGCCCCAATATGTCACTCTCTGCTATGTCCACTACTGCCATTACCGAAATTTTTCCCTCTGGTGCAAAGCTGAAAAAATCCAACTACCAAGTATGGAAGGTGAAGATGAAGATGCTTCCACAAGAAAGAGACCTTTGAGATATTGTTATGAGAGAAAATTGCCCTCCCTAAAACATGGGAGAAGAGTTCTTGAAGTACTAGAAGAAAGTACAAGGTGCCTTTGACTGCATATGCCTTAATGGTAAAGATAAATTGGTCATTCAATGCTCAAGAGCAAAATGGCAAAGAATGCCTGGAAAGTATTAGAAGACACCTACCAGTCATGCTCAGCTGTTACAAAACTGAGTCTTAGACAAATATTCTTGACCATCATGATGTTGCTAGAAGAAGAAATGAAAAATCTAATTAAAAAATGACCTTGCTGGTGGATGAGATGGAATCTGTTGACATACCAGTCACTGATGAGAATGTGACAGTTGCCATCCTGAATAGCCTGACAGACAAGCTTCAGGGCCATGTGCCAGCCCAGAGCTCAGAACTGGAGATTTGTCATTATATTATGTATATTGCAGGCTCTTGGATGAAGTATCAAGAAAATCAAGTGGCAACAAGAAGGAAGAAAAAATGCTTTGAAAAGCAATGCTAACAGACACAGGAGGTATCCCAGACCCTTTAAAGGCAACAGCAACCTGTTTTGCAACTACTACAAAAGGAAAGGACACACATCAGACCAGTGCCTTAAAAAGAGAGTTAGTTGGCAGAAAAGCCTGATTTATGAAGCACCCCAGCAACTGAAGATAAGCAACTCATATCTGTACCTAGCATGACCACAAACAAGGATTCTCAGAGGAGGTATACTGACTCTGGAGCATCTCAACACTTTACATACCAAGAAGAGCTATTTACCTAAAATCAGGAAATTCAAACCAAGAAGGTTCTCATGGGTGATGATGGAGCACTTGATGAAGTGGGAGAACAAGCTGAACAAGCAAGCCTCAAAGCAGTGAAGGAAGCCACAAATGTACCTTCAATGAAGTATTCTATGTACCAGAAATAGCCCAGAACCTACTATTTGTTGCAAGGCCACAGCAGCAGGACTTGGTCTCAGCTTTGGCAATTCATAATGCAGGATCACAAATTAAAATGGTGCCCATATTGCTTTGGGTGTGAGAAATCAGAATTGATGAACACTGACCTATATGCTATCATATCTGGATGCCAATGTAGGTAACTTAAGTGAAGAAATGCCAAATCTTTGTCACAGGAGATTTGCACACATTACTTTTGATTTTTTGTGCAAAAAGTTCAAAGATCAGCTAGTTTCCAGAGTAAAAAATAAATTTCCAGCCAGTTTGGAGAAATGTGAAGCCAGTATATATGTGAAAAAAGCCAGACAACTGTTCAAAAGCTCTGTGTTGATCAAAACTAAGAAAGTAGCAGATATAATCACTCAGATCTGTGGAGACCTTTGCAAGCTTAATCCTTGAAGGGATGAAGTAGTTAATTACTGTTATGGATGATAATACAAGCCACACATGGGTCTGTTTCATGGAAAGAAAGGAAGAAGCTCTGTTTAAGCTCAGGGAGATTGAAGCCATGGTGGAGAGAGAAACTGGTCAAATATCAAGAAAATACACTTTGACAATGGTGGAGAATATACCTCAAAACTCTTCAACCACTTCTTAAGAAATCATAGGATAAAGCAAGAGACTAATGCACACTACTCCCCACAGCAAAATGGAGTGGCACAATGTGCAAACAGATTGTTAATTGATATTGCAAGATCTATGATCCATGATCAAAATTATCCTATGATTTTTGGGCAGAATTAGTTGCCACAGATGTGTAGCTTATGAATAGGAGTAATAGCAGTATACTTTGTGATATACTCCACTTGAAGCCTGATGTTCATACAGACTAAATGCAGAACATCTAAAAATTTTTGGGTGTAGAACATATACTAAGAAACTGCCCAGAAACCAGTCAAAACTTGAGCCAAAAAGTGTAAAATGCATATTTTTGGGCTACTGCAATGAGGGTAGTGCATACTGACTCTACAATATTGAAGCAAAGAAGCTGATCAAGTCCAGGGATGAATTGTTTGATGAGAACTCAAAATTTTCATAAAAAAGGACATTGATGCTGGCATATATCTGATCTCAAGTTTGCCAATAATCAGGATTGAATCAGAGCCAAACAATGAGAACCTCTTCACTCTATAGAGCTCTACAACTGTGGTTCAGCCTGAATCAGTGCCCTGGAATATTCCAGAAGTGATCATTCCAGTATCAAATGCAAGGAGATTCAACCAGACAAGAAATGGCCCAAATTATTATATCAATGAAGGAACAAACCTAGCCTATGCCAATTCAGTCCATATTGATGAGCCCCAGGCTGTAAAAGAGGCCGTAGATTGCACTTAGACATATTTTTGGAGATCTTCAATGAGTGAAGAGTATCAGGCCCTGATGAAAAAGCGAACTTGGTACTTGGTCAAATTACCAATCAACCAAAAATCAATTGGATGAGGATGTGTCTACAAGACAAATGCAAAGCTGATGGTACAATTGAAAGATACAAAGCAAGACTTGTGGACAAAGGATACTCTCAAACAAAAGGACTTGACTATACTGAGACCCTTGCACTGGTAGCCAACTTTAATTGCATCAGATTAATATTGGCTATTGTAGCCAAATCTAAGATTTCTATACATAAAATGGATGTAAAAACTGCATATTGGAATGAGGAAATTTATGAGGGCATGCATATGGACCAGCCTGATGGGTTTGTTGGCCAAGATAACCCTAATTTAGTCTGCAAGCTAAAAAAGTATCAATATGAACTCAAACAATCAGCAAGAGCCTGAAAGTGCAATATAGATTCTTATTGAGAGTCTTTGGGTTTTGATAGGAGTAATGCTGACTATAGTATATTATAAGCCAAATCAGACAATTCCAGTTCTAGTGGCCCTATATATGGATGATCTTGTTATAGCTGCCAATAACCTAGAAACATTAGATGAGACTAAATCTAACCTATCAAAAGAATTGAAGATGCCCAATCTTGGAGAACTCAGTTACTACTTAGAGATAAAGATCTTCATAGACAGAAGTACCCAGATTATCTCCCTGAGCCAATCAAGGTATATTTAAGATGTACTAGAGAAGTACTGTATGGAAGACTGTTAACCAGCAGCTACCTTAACGAAGACAAACATTAAATTGGTCAAAACTCAACCTACTCAAAAGGGCCTGGTGCCATTTGGAAGCCCTGACTTTCCTTGTCAGTCTATGGTCATCTTTCTGATGTATATCATGCCTGGATCACATCCAGATATTTAATATTCAGTGGAAGTTGTTAGCCAGCAAAATCAGAACTGTAGATCTGATCATATTGCAGCAGTTAGGTGGACTTTTAGATACCTCTCAGGATATGCTGATATCTGCTCAAGGTACACCTAAAATGATTCAGAACAAGCACTTCTGGGATACTCTGATGCTGATCAGGGACAAGATTTAGTGGACAGAATATCCACCACAGGATACACCTTTCTTTATTGACAAGGAGCAATTTCATGGAATTCAGGAAAGCAACAAACCATAGCACTTTCTAGCACAGAGGCAGAGCATATAGTAGCCTGTGAAGCTACAGAAGAAGCAATATGGCTAAGAAAGCTTTTTACAGATTTGGGTCTATGTTAGCAAATGCCAATTACTTTATTTCTAGATAATCTGGGGTGCATACCATTGGGTAGAAATCCAACTTTTCATGCTAGAACTACGCACATAGATTTTAGACATCTTCTCATACATGAAGCTATGGAGAATATCTTTGTTAGCTTAGTCTACTGTCTTACAGATGAAATGATTGCAGCCATATTCACCAAACCATTAGCTAGAGTCAAGTTTGAATATCTTAGATCAAAATTAGGACTAGTCAGTGTGCGTATTTAGTTTAGTGAGACTGTTGTAAAAAGCTTGTAACTCCACCAAAGTACTTACCTAACTTAGTCACTTGGATCTTTACCTCCAAATCCTAGAGAATACTGATCAAATTCCATGTTGGTATTTATTTACTTTCTTTAAGGTGGACTTGCATCTTGATTCTGGAAATTGTGTAATGCCTCCCACAAAACAGCTTGCCATCTGACCCTTCAAGATGTGGACTTAACTTTTGTAGAATACATGGCAATTCCTGATGTAGTAAATACTAGGTATGCTGCTCTTTCTACCACATGCAATATTTATGAATTGCAGAGAAATAGAGAGTTTATGTTGCATTGTATCAATTGACAATTATACTAGTTCTACTGAGGTTCCAGCCACTCCTTGAATACATTTTGCTAGAGTAAGTGCTGACTAGTCACACTTTGTAATGTAAGCTGTGGCTGATGACCTATCTTATTGAATCATCAGCACCCAATAGATCATACTTGGTACATCTCTTTTTGTCTGTTACAAATCTTCCAATGCAACTGCTGACCAGCGCTACTGATTTGATAGATGAAATCAACTTACTCACTGGCTAAGCACATCTACTAATGAGTTGTGTGAAAACTGATCTCACTTCAGCATATAAGAAGTAGCTCATAAGATCCACTCTTACCAAAGCTGAGATGGTTCTCCTCAATCTCTTTTCTTATGATGGCAATATCTTGAAGGTTCAGCTTTGTCAATATATCATGCAGGTTTAAGTCTGAAAACTTTAAGCCCAAACATCTTTGATATCTCCTTGTTTGTCCACTAGCCTATAAATTGCACCTGGGCATTGTCAGAAAAGCTTGATTGGTCTTATCCATTGGGGCTCAAACTTCTCCTCAGTATTGTTTTCAGTAACCCAAAGTTCCCAGCTGTTTGTGCCTCTGGCAGCATAGTCTTATTAGATATATGCTTCTTCACCTCTGCACTCTTGAGCACTTTTACCTCCACCTCTTGACATCTTTTTCCCATAGCTGACATCTACTTGGCTGATGGAGGGCATATTCCAAAGTGTCTGGAAGCTTTGGTTGTGAGAGATCTCCAGCAACTCTTGCTTTGCATCCCTACACTATTCAACAAAGCAATTGCTGAGTAGTATTATGTACTCTAACTCTGCAGGCTACTGCTGCTTGGTCTACGTACTCATCCTATTTACCAAAAGCTCCATTGTTGAGCATATTCCCAAAAAGCTTGTCACCCCTCTGAGGGGCTCTGTTATTTCTGGAATGATATGCCAGAGCTTCTAAGCTTCTGGCCTGGTGCATTTCCAGGTGGGTTTCCAATGTCTTAGCCACTGACCATATAGTGTCATGGTTAATGGCTACTGACACTTATACAGTTTCATTGTTTATATTTATACTCTTGAGCACTGAGTTGGCAGTTTGTCTTTGACATTAAGACACAGGCAGTCAAAGAAACTTTGTTTGTGCTTCTGGTACTTTCAGGCTGCATTTCCTACATCTTTGGGTGGGCATTCTTCTCCCATAATAACACTCCAAAGGCCTCTTTCCTGTAGCATCAGCTTCATCCTCCCTTTCCAAACTTGGTAGTCAGATCCATCCAACTCTTCAGCAGAGGGAAAACACCAGTAATGGTAGTAGTGGACATTTCAGAGAGTGACAGCTTGGGGCTCATAGCCTGTTGTAAGAGCTTCGGAGATATTGGAAGTGATTGGGAGAACAGGTAGAATATGTGGTTTTCACTTGATGATTTATTAGATGCAAGGGTAATTCGTGTACATTTCCATGGTCTTGGCAAAACAAACACGTGGAATATATTTCGGAAGGTCCCACAAGCATGTGGGCAAAGTTTGAGTCAGTTTGGACGGCTCTGAGATACCTCATGCTCAGGGTACAGGATATTTCGGTGAAAATATACCCAAGTAAATTCCGACCAGGTATTTGGCCAGAATTATCCAGGATTTGTAGACTATGGTCGAAGTGACGAAGTTGGGCGAATATTCAGGTGTGGTGACGGAATTCCCAACCATCCATACATCTTCCTAGCAGCTGGACATGACCGGTAGGTGTCTTCTAAGGTCCTTCAAGCATTCTCGGCTGTTACGGCCCTTAAGCATCGAGTCAGCCGCTGGTCTTTGGACGAATTGGAGATTATTCATGTCTTGGGTACCTGATACGTTGGTACAGTATTCCAAGCAAGCCCGGACAATGAATTCGGGCCGGATATTCCAACATTTGTAGACCAGGTTCAAGGTGACCAAGTTAATGAGATATTTAGGTGTAATCACGAAATTCACTACATGCACATCATTGGTCACGGGTACTGGATACAATGGAATGGTCGAGTAGGTGTACCACCACCGTGGGTCAAGGCCTACCCACCCTATACGCCGGTGGTGCAACTCCCATCGGCTGAACCTGACACCAGGGGAGAGAAAATCCCCTTCCCCCCCCCAGAGGCGGCGATCGATCTGGAGGTGATTGGGCTGGGTCTGCGGGTGCAGGTGCAGATGCAGGTATCACCCGATGCGCAGAAGGATCCATCAGAAGCTAAGGAAGGGGGAGGGAATATATCTACCCACATCTACTCTTGGGCCCACTCGGGGACTTCTCAACCATCGGGGTCCCCTGGGAGTGAGTCACGATGATCCGGCCCGATGCCTCGTCCCACGGTAGGTCCACCGACAGATATGGTGGGTGGTGGTGGTGGACCCAGTGCCCAAGCCATGGGATGATGATCCGTGACTCGCAAATCACTCCGACGACAAATCGAAGGGGACCGGAAGGAATTTTTTTTTTGGGGGGGGGACAGAGGTTGGTGAGTTTTTTTTTTAATCAAAATGGAATCTATCTCGAATCTAGGTGCAAATGGAATGTACCGGTGAACTGAGTTGTTTGGAAGTAGTTTACTTTACATGAAGTGAGGGGGCAGGGAGGCGGGGAGAGGGGAATCAGGCACTTTCGTTCAAGAAAGACTTCGCGAATTGGGGGAGAACGAAGGCGGCCTCGTGAACGGCCGAGTTGTAGTACTTGCAAAGCTTGGCCTCCTCTTCGGGGGTCCAGGTGCGGAGGGGCTTCTTGAGGTTTCTTCCCTCCTCCTTGCAGCACATGATGAACCCGATTTGTCCGGAGGGGTAGGTAGGGATGGTGGTGAAAGCGTACTCGACCACGGGGTACATCTCCTTGGAGAAGTCCAACACCTTCTTGATGAGGGGAAGGTGCAACCACATGCACTCCCCTTGGGTGCAAACGATACCACCCTCACGAAGAGCCCCCTTCATAAGGTTGTAGAAGTTCTCTTGGTAGAGGGACTCGGCGGGGCCGACTGGGTCAGAGGAGTCGGTGATGATCACGTCAAAGGTGTTCACCTTGTCCTGCAAGTAGGGGAAACCGTCGCCGATGTGGACGGAGACCTTGGGGTGCTGGAAACCGACCGCCATCGAGGGGAGGTACTTCTTGGCGTTACGGATGACCGCCTCGTCGATTTCGCAGAGGACAACCTCCTCGACGCACTCGTGCTTGACGACCTCACGAAGGACACCACCGTCACCACCACCGATGACAAGGACTCTCTTGGGGTTGGGGTGAGCCATCAAGGGGAGGTGGGTGATCATCTCCTGGTAGGAGAACTCGTCTCTCTCGGTAGCTTGGATGACACCATCGAGGACCAAGACGTTGCCGTAGTTCTTGGATTGGAACACCAAGACGTCTTGGTAAAGGGACTTCTCGTGGTGGAGGACCTCGGCGACCTCGAGGGACATGGCTTGTCCAGGCCACAAGGTGCAGTTCTCGGTGAACCAACCGTCTTTGATCAAATGATGGGTGATGGTGTTAGACATGACAAATACCTATACAAACCGTTTCGCAAGGGCGACTCCACGCATTCGCGAAGTGCCCTCTTTTATACGCCATCCCGAGAAATCCTTCCCCCAATCAGCGGCCGAGCTGGGACGCACCGAGAAGTCCAATCACCTTCGGGATCGGTTTCTTTCATCACGGTTCGTGGCCATTGGCTGGGGGAGATAGGCCCGCTGGTTAGGGAATGCCCACTTCAGGACTAAACCGTTTTCACGGTCGCTCCTTGGTAAGCGATGTGATTGATTCTGGGATGATTCGGAGATGGTGCACGGGATAGGATCCTCATCATCGAACGATGGCGAACTCCTAGGTGGATCAACATTGGGATCATTTTCTCGGTCGATTTCCGCGTTCGACGATGGAATTCGCATGTCGGAAGAACCTTCTACCGGGGGAACGGGGGTTTGCGCTGCTCTCGACCTAGCGTGCTGTGGAAGAGGGCCCTCCTGTGCTGGACTGAACGAAGGTCGAATTACTAAGCGACCACCTCCCTCGGAGCGATCGGTGTATCCAGAGGCTGGCACAGGCTGAGGAGGTGGATCGCCAATATATGTCCCTGATACCTGTAAACAATGGATTCCGTGATCCCCAAGGAATCCACGGTAGCGGTATGCTGAGTGCACTTCGGTACCAACCACGACCATAGATTCCGGGGGATAGCAGGGGCTTCGTCACGCCAACAACACAGAGCTTGGCCGGCCTGCACTCGGCGAGATATCGCTATGCTCAGACTGTGCATCCCTGTGGTGATGGCGGAAATTGCAACGATGATGATGGCGATGGCCACAGCGACGATCATGATTCGTGTTGATGGCACCCACCCAGAAACTGGTGAATGTTGTGACTGACCAAGTGGCATGGCTACTCCGCGCAATCTATGCGGCTCAGCCCCCCCCCACCCATTGATACTTGGCCAATGCCCATGGATCAGTGTGGGTGGGTGACAATAAGACTATATCTAGATGAGATGGGTGTTATCTGCCATGCACCCCGAATATCCTAATATTGGTCAAAGCTGACTCAGTCAAGACGGGGTGAGGGTTTCTACCCTACCTCCCACCGATGGTGGGCTCGGATCCGGTCTTACACCTCCATATTTGCCATAACCGGCTGATGCATTAAGGAGGGATCATCAACGATGGTTCTCGTTAACCAAATAGGGGTGGCCCGCGCCCACAGAGTTGAGTTGAGTCAAGTCAGGGAAGGCCTTGTAGGCGATAGGGAGCCCGCCGTGGAGCCAATGGAAACGGCTACCAACGTAGATCTTGAGACACTGGTCATCAAAGTTCCGGTCAAGACCCAAGACTAATGCGCCCCACAGGTGTCTGGGATCCGATTCTGAATGGTGCACGAAGTTACAGTGGGAACTGGGAGATAAATAACCAGGTTTATTTGTAACAATGTAACAATGCAACATCTACCCGCCGATGTTCAGGGTGGCGAGGGGGGAGGGGGAGGGATAATTCAGGCTTTCTAATGCAGTCAATGCGAAGATGTCTTGACGAGAAGGGGAGTTCGTATTTACAACCACGGCCACAACCACGACCACTCGGGTTGAGCCGGTGGATTCGTTCGGTGGTTTACCAGCGGCCCCGTGGGTACAGAGGATTTTCTGATACGGGGGAATGGCTCGCATGGGATTCTGGGTGGTCTGACTTGCCTCGGGTGTGAAGCTTGGCATGGCGGCGCAGGTTCGACAGCACAGAGAAGCGTCGGTTGCATCCGTCCTCCTTGCATTGGAACGGTTTCTCGCCGGTGTGAGAATAGATGTGGGTGTTCAGGGAGCTGGGCCTGGCAAATCGTTTCTTACAGTATGTACACCGGTACGGCTTGTGTACCGTCGTCGGTGACTGGTGAGTAGAATAGGGGTGGGAGGAATGGCTGGTGGCTAGATTGATGGCGGATCTTGTGTTGGCCTCCCATGGCTCTGGCCCATGTACCTTTTGGAAGGCGCTAGGATAGGCGACCTTGGACCAATCGATATACTCTCTTTCGTAGTTGGTGGACTCTTTCCCGTCGAAGTATGGGCCAGCCATGGACACTGGAGATGCGAGTCCGGTCTTTTCAGCCACTTTGATCAAGTCCATTGGTAAACGAGCAGTGTCCGACTGTGGGGTAGCCAACAATGGAGAGGAGCTCGCAGACGAGATGCTGGAGGGCTTCTCTCCTCTAGGATAGAAGCTAATGCTGTCTCCAAGCATTTCGGCCTCGCAGTTGCAACCGGGCTTGCAGCAGCCGAACAGGCTGACGTCTTTGGGGTCCTCTTTTGGGCTCCATGAGGATTGGAACCGACTAGAGTGGGTGAGAGGCGGTGGAAGCGGGCTGGTGGACGAATCCAGCAGATCGGGGAACAGGGAGCGAAGATTCGGGAGCTGAAGTGATGTGCGTAATCCCATATCGTCACCAGAGGTGGATTGCATGGTCTGGAATGCCATTGTCTAGGGAAGTGGCAAAGGAATGGTGGATTGGGGAGAGAACGGTTTCGAGGAATCGCCTTCCCGTGGGTGGATTTTATATGGCAACAGCACACACCGGGGAATTTCTGGCGGGCGTCACATGCTGCATATCCTCATGCGTACTCCTGCTCTCTACGCACTCCAAATGTGGGGGAGGGGGGAGGTTGAACGGACTTCGGAGTATTAACGACGATTTCACCATTTCTGGGATTAATTCATTCAACCTTTAGCCTATTTAGACAAGATGAAAAGGGGAGCGGTGTATCATTCATTTATTTGTATATGCTCGCTACAGTTACTTGGTTTGATTCAATCAAACGTGTCTTAGTTAAGGCGTCGCAATGTATTATTCCAAGGCAAAGTGGCATTGGCAGTACCCCAACCATGCCACGATCAAATCTATGCTCTTCTTCGAGACATATCATCCGATTTATCTGATCAGTCAGCATTGATATACAAACAAACCCACCTGCCCCTATCGCAGCGCAGCAATTGCCTGTATCCGGTAATTCGGTGATTCTTCCCTAGCTGAAAAATAGCCTCTTGATATCGACGGTATTCCAATTGCGCGATTTTCTCCCTCTAATAGCCCAAAACCCAACCCAACCCTAACCCTAACCCTGACCCTCACCGGTTGAGCTCTTTCTACCAAGTGCAAAGCTGGCTTTACCACTCCTCTGACCTAGCCCAAAGTGTAGACCAGCACCATGGTCTAATCTATCACCAGTGTCAAGCCAACGAATGCAGTTTAATATATTCTAGAGAGCCTTGAGGACGATGATGACGTATGGTTGAGTCAGCATCCTGTCAAGCAAACCAATGGTAGATTGGCCGGTAAACCCGTCCAGGATGGGCCAATTGGTACCACGCCCAGCTCGAAGATATAAATGTCGCCGGCGGTTGCGTGACAAGAAAGTGATTGGGCTGTAGAATGATATCCCCTCTTTTTATTTACATTTCGTTCATCGCGATCAACGTGGTTACCGTGACCGGTGCTCCCGCTGGTGCAGGCAGGTGGAAGAAATTGGCCGATTTACCTACATCCACTGCGGCCAACCTGACCGGTCGCGGTATTGGCTTGATGGCGGGAGGAGTAGTCGATGGTAAGATTTACCTCGTCGGGGGCCAGGAAGGCTCCCGTCGCGGTGACGTTTACGGCACCAAAGCTACTCGGATTTTCTCCCCTACCACCAACAGTTGGGGATATGGTAAGGACGCGCCTGATGCCAGAGAGCGCGCGGCGTCTGTCGTTGTAAACGACAACCTCTATATTATTGGTGGGGCGAAGGCGGGCGACGAACTAATTAGCTATTCAAATACGTGGTCTTACACCCCAGCAACGGATACCTGGAAAGAGCTGGCTTCACTACCGGATAGATACTACGACGCAGCCGCCTGCAGCGTCAACGAGACCATTTACGTTTTCGGAGGATTCCCAAGCAACAGCGATGTTCCAATCCCATATAATACCACCCTCGCCTATTCGATCAAGTCCGACACCTGGAGCCAAGAGCAGCCTCTTCCCGCACCACTAGCCGAGACAGCTTGCGTGTCGGTAGGAACCGATATCTATCTTTTCGGCGGAGTGCAGTATATTGACGAGCAGTACGTTCATTCGGATCAAATTCACATCTACGATACCGTCAAGAAAACCTGGTCCAAGAGTGGATCCACACCCAAATCCACACGGGCTTTCGCCGTGGCCCTAGTGCAGGATAGAGTCTACTTGGTCTCCGCCGAGAGCAACCAACTGTTGGCCTATGATTTGAAGAAGAAGAGATGGGTCTCTGGTTATCCGAAGATCCCTGGACATCCCCGTGTTGCACCAAGTGTGGTCAGCGTTCGTGACGTGCTCTACGTCATCGGAGGCCAGGTGGACCTGTATACTGACAAGGAGTATATTTATCTTTATTCTAATGACACCCTAGCGCTCGAAGTCTAGAAGTTTAGTCAATCATCTATGTACTGTACACCACCCCTACACTGATATTTCGAGATGAAGTCTATTTCTGTTGTGAATGATCGGTGCCACTCTGGATTGAACACCACATAAAATTGATTATTCCTAATCAAAATGGCTGCGAAGTTGATTATTTCCCACCAGAATGCTTAATTTGTTACCTACATCATCTCTACTACGGCAGTTGGGTTAGGCTGGATCAGCTCACCAAAGACTACGTAATCAGAAGAATGTTATCACCCACAGGAGCGATGGATTCTTCAGTGATACTCAAGTAGCAGCGGATTCTTTTATTAGTACACAACAGTATTAATCTATTCTAATGGAGCAACAATACGAATTACCCAAGGGCGGCTTCAGCTTTGACAACTTCAAAAGGTACTTCCCGCCTGGAGTGAACTCACCTTAACGTGACCGATCTCAACCCCAACCTTCGCTGATGCCCTTTTTTTCGGTAGAAATGCTGTCCTGGAAGCCAGAGGTTTGCCCCTACCCAAAGCCACCAAAACCGGTACCACCATCGTCGGTGTGATCTTCAAGGTACTGTCCACCCACAAGGGATTCTTCTGATTCTTTTGGCCCACTTACAAGCTTGGACGTTTGCACAGGATGGTGTCGTGCTGGGTGCCGATACCCGTGCCACGGAGGGCCCGATCGTCGCAGACAAAAATTGTGAGAAGATCCACTACCTGGCACCCAACATGTGGTGTTGTGGTGCTGGTACTGCTGCCGATACTGAATTCACAACTGCTCTTATTAGTAGCGACCTCGAGCTGCACCGCCTCTCGACCGGTCGTGAGGCCAGAGTAGTCACCGCGATGACCATGTTGAAGCAGAAGCTGTTCAAGTAGGCCTCCACTCATCTGCATCCTCCCGAAACCCTTCGACACTAACCCATTCTCTGGCAACCTCGGTCAGGTATCAAGGCCATATCGGAGCTGCACTTGTCCTAGGTGGATACGATGTCAGCGGACCACAGCTCTTCACCATCTACCCCCACGGCAGTACAGACAAACTGCCCTTTGTGACCATGGGTTCCGGCTCGTTGGCCGCCATGTCCATCTTTGAAAGCCGCTGGAAACGAGACATGGAGGTAAGTTGGTGGAGCTGGTACTCAGTAGTAGCAAAGTAGATTGACCGCCACCCGGTTCATTGCATGAAATAGCGTCAAGAGGCAATCGAGCTCGTGAAAGACGCTATCGAGGCGGGGATTTTCAACGATTTAGGCTCCGGATCGAATGTCGATGTGTGTGTGATCGAGAAGGGCAAATGCGAGATGCTGCGCAACTATGCCAAACCCAACGAACGTGGCGTCAAGGAATTAAATTATACATTCCAACCAGGAACCACAGGTAAGTCCGACTCTTTTGTTAGCCATGTGGTGGGCAGCCAGCGCTAACCATTGGAACCGTAACAGCTGTCTTGAAGACCGACATCTACAATTTGGTGGAGGTGAGCGAGGATGTCATGGAGATTTCGGCCTGAGCGTGGCCTGGCCATCCCGCGAGCAGATCTGTATATGAACCCGAACTATCTTTCCCAATAAATAACCATCAACAATGTTTCATGATGTTCGGCCCAAATGTCCGATCCACTAGTCTAGTTCACGGTAGCCTGATGCATTAAACTCCGCCCATCATCCTCCATCTTCCTTGTTGGCAAACCTAGCATTGTTACTGCCGTCCATTTGCAACAATGGCTTACAACATTGATTCGCAATGCAGCTCTGCATGTTTTGGTAGCGTGTGAGGACTAGCTGGGAGGTATATATACGGTGGCTGGTCCAACAATAACGCATCATTACTTCTCGAAACATCTCAACAAACATGCGCACCTCAACTCTCATCGTCACCATCATGTTGTGGGTAAGCTTGGTGTCACTGGTCGATGCCATCTCCAGCAGAAGGCTGATCTGCCTCGTCAACCGCGAGCGAGTCGGCCGTGGTCTCAATCCTCTAATCCTAAGCCGGTAACTATCTAGCTAGCCACCAGTTTAATCAACCTTAGTATTAACTACGTTGACCAGGGATCTCGATGACGTGTGCCAGCAGCACTCTGTCATGCAGGCTAGATATCGTCGGATGACCCACGATCGTGTAGACCATGCATCCATGCCTAGAACCATGTCCGACAAGGGCATGCGCTGGGAGCAGTATGGCGAAAATGTTGCGCGCGGGCAAATCAGCGAGGAACAGGTGATGTATTCGTGGATGCATTCAGCAGGTACAGTCGTTTCTCTATCGGTCCCATTCGTCCAACTCGACTAATGCTGTCTAGTTCACCGGGCCAACATTCTGAAGCCGTCCTTCACCCACATGGGTAGTGGATACGACTCGCGGGGCCATTATTGGACTCAAGGGTTTGCCAGAGTCCGCGGGATGATCAATTTCAGCAACGTCCCAGTCTGCCCTTGAGCCAATCGATTGAATTATCATTCGCTATTATCGCTTATTATCGCTTAATTATCGCTTAATTATCGCTTAATTATTATCTATCAATAAAGTTTCCATTAGACTTCACAATATCCCCGACCTATTGCATGCACCCATTGTTTGCCATATTATTCGCCAGGATAAATAACATCATAACTATTATCGAATGATGGGGATGCTGAGATGAATGAGCGAAATGTTGGATTGAATGAGTGCAATGTTGGGATAATGATCCGAATGCTGGATTGAATGAGCAGAATGCCTCGAAGAATATTCGGAGTGTCTGGATGAGCGGTGGCGATGTTTGAATACATCATTGTACTGTCTGGTTGAATGGTCGGAATGTTGGGATGAATGGCATTACTGCTAACTGGGTAGCCTAACGGGTTTGGCAGTAGCTGATCCCACCCTGCCCGGAGAATATTCCTTCTGCGTTCACCCGTAGATCATTCATCCGATTTATTTCCTCAAGTGAAGAATTATCGGGGATTTCTCCCTGCGCCGTGTTACGCCGTATTTATAGCGCATCTCGTTGCTATCAGATCATCCAACAATGAGATTCGTCGCTACCGCCTCCCTTTTCTTCTGCATCTTGGCTTTCACCATGTGGCAACAAGCCCAAGCCATCTCCATGCGACGTCTGATTTGCTTGGTCAACAGGGAGCGGGTATCGCGCGGTATCAAACCACTAATCCTTAGCAGGTAAGTTCCAGCGAATACTGGTTGATGTCCCAGTCGCTAAGCCACCTCTAGCCAAATCAACGAAATCTGTCAGGAACATTCGGTGATGCAAGCCAACTTCCATCGAATGACCCACGATCGCATCGGCCACTCTCAGATGAATCGAGCCCTCACCGAGAAAGGCCTCCGATGGGATCGCTTTGGGGAGAATGTTGCCCGAGGACAGCAGAGCGAGGAAGCCGTGATGTACTCATGGATGCACTCCCCTGGTAAGTTGGTTTACTCTTTAAAATCATCCCAGCTCTGCACTAACCTGGTCCTAGTTCACCGTGCCAACATCCTGAAGTCTTCCTTTACTCACATGGGCGGTGGCTATGATTCTCGCGGCCACTACTGGACTCAAGGCTTTGCTCGCCTGCATGCATCCATTGACTATCGTCGGGTGGCCATCTGTCCCTAAGCCATTATTGTTATTTAATTCGGGTTTACTGGCTCCTATATTATTATTCCACATTATTCTATGCTTTATATAATAAACTCTAGACGTCTACTATCTACAATACACTGACATCGTTTGCCTCCGTAGCTGCTATCAGAGGATAAAGATGCTTGCAGTAGGGTGAAGCTGCGTTGTACACCATTTGGCTGAACATACCTCGTGTTACATCATACCAGTATAAGCTTATACATGTCTCGTAGAAGCTTTTTGGCTGAGCATTGGCAGGGGTGGGTTCGATTTCCGGCAGTGTGACATCATATTTGGTCAACATTGAAGTGATACTAATGACACCGAACTCTGACCCGATCTGGTTGTCAGCTTCCACAGCATATCACAATCTGATTTCTGTTGAGTCCAAGAATTGATGTATTTTGTATAAACAAGGAATAAATTCTTCTTGCACCATTCATGACCAAACCCTCAGCTTAACATGCAAATATCTTTCCACTGCTGCCTCCAGCCCATTGCCAGTATCTAGGTACTTGATTCCATTTACCAATTGCACCTTGAACATCTGTTTTTAGCATAATCCCAAAGAGCCCGGTGAAGCATTCATTAATGCAATTGGTGTTGCATACAGTTTACGCTTAAATTAATCATATCTTTGAAGACACTATCTAGTATACAGCTGTTGATGAACCAATTACGCAGGATTAAGTCTGTAAGCAATTTGTTGCTGATGAGAGCTAGCCAAGTTCTAGGAGCTATCAGGATCTCTAAGCTCATGTGACTCATTCACCTAATACAATCACTTCAAGCACTCTCTAGAATAACCAAGTCAGTGTAAAAGCCAATGATTATGGATAGGTGGATGTATAATGGCTTTTTCAGACAAAACTTGGCTTCCAAGTGTTGGATGAGGTTTTGGAGATACTGTGAGTGCTTGCAAGAGCAAGTAGTCAAGAGAGTTCTTACTTGATGATGTACAGTGAATGTAAAAGTGATATTTATGATGTTACATGATTTTGACAAACAAGCATATATAAATATATAAAGAGGGCAAAGGTACATGTGTATAGAGTTTGGAGGGCTTAGGACAGCTGATTGTTGTTTCATGTCTTCAGTGCCTAAGCTACTTGTTAAGTGCTCAAAATATATCTCAAGAAGGAGTTTGAGCATGCTTTTAATGATTTGAAGACAATAATCCTAGTCACCAAAGAAATCAAATGATAAGGTGTAATTGCACACATTCTAGCATCAATGGGACTGAGTGTGTCTTGGTAGTGGCTTCTAATTGCAATGTCCAGTAACATCTAGAATATCTTGCTCTTGTCCCTGCAGGCAAAAGTGTAAAGAGGTCAAATAGTAACTTATCAACTCAGTGACAGCTATGAGATATGCTGTATAAGCAGACCTAAATAATCCATTAGCTTAGTCACTCATATCATAGCTGATGAGTCTTTGAGTACCTTGCTCAAAATATTCAATGGAATTATCTCATAATGTATTATCAGTTTATCATATACCCAGAGCATAAGAGTAAGCATATATTGTCCAAAGTCCCTCAAGCTTTTAGAGCCTCTTTTAGTATATTTTTTGAGGCCTCTTTTGCAGGAATATATCAAAGTAAGATGAGCACTTCACACTTATTGAGCCACCAAGCTTATTCATTATAATATACTGCTCTCTCAGTCACTGTCATTAGCTCTGAGGCTCCCAAGATCAAGCTGGCCAAGTACTTTCTAGTTTAGCAACTTAATGATCACTGAAATAGAGGGAAGAACAGCAAGGTCATTCTAATGACCTTATAGAAGTAAATATGATGGTCTCACTTGTAAGTTGCTTGCCACTCCAAAAATATTTAATGTGGTCTAAGAATTGTGTATCATGTATGTCAACTGCAAGGGCTTTTGTGCAGCTTGCAAACACCCATGTACCCTTGCAACCTTGTATTGTGTGATGGAACATGTCTACATAGTCCACACCAACCACCTTTACAAGAACACTGCAGCACAAGCTGGCATGCATGGTATAGTGGGTCCTAGTGTCACCCAGGACAGTTGTACTTACTTCCATATCTTCCACTTCTCTACTTCCACCCTTGTTTCAGCATTATCCCATAAGCTGACTAGCTAATGCACCTGCTTGTTCTATTGCTTAAGTGGTCCCTCACTGTATGAGTGATTACAAGATGTGGAGCCTCTCATATTAACCAAGTACCCACACCAGTACCTGTGACACATGCCATACATCATGATGCAATCCCTACCATTTCCATTCCTATATGTGATATATCTATGTTTTACAGGTTCTTGAATACTGATCCCTGATTGGTAGTTGGTGCTGTGCCTTTTAGAACTTTCCAGCTACTATGTAAGCTCCCCATAGTTCATTAGGAGGTCATTGATATTTTTATTGATATTTGGAACCCTCTGGAGCACAAGGATTATTAATTTCTTAGTCAGCAGGTGAAGTATATAAGGGAGAAGCTCCCACAGTAATGCATTATCATCCCTCTTTTCAGTATTCCAAGCTGTTAGTTAGTATGATCACTGCTACCTGCTTCTACCTGAGCTTCTAGTCCCAGAGAACAGGACACACCCAGGAAACACTGCTAACAGCCATCTGGCCTTAGAAGCACTACTTGTAAGGAAAGCACAGAGTAGGCATCTTTTATTATATTTGATGCTTTCCCAAGTTTGTGTTGTGCAGGTAAAGATACTTCTCTGTTATTGCAGCTGTTGAAGAAAGCAGTATTCATGTAAAGTCCCTGCTGATGGAGTGTACAGTTGTTTGGACTTTGGAAGCTTTAGCACATTGTAATCTCAAAGGATGCTGAACCCAGCACCTTTTTGAGTATGCTTACTAGCTAGGGATGGTGACTCAACAGTTTTGCCTTGACAAGCTTGAGGCTTTATTCCCCTTCACACTGTAACAATGGCACAACTCAGGTATTTCTGGCAAGCTTTTGCCAGTGGCTATTGCACTCAGTTAACACCCCACACACAATACACTTGAGAAGTGCTGGACATATCTCTCCCTTGGACTTGTACAATATCATTGTAGTACAGAGCAATATTATCAGAACTTGCCAAACTGCTTAAGTAGACAAGTTGGTGAGAGCCAGCCAACTTGTCACCATATGCAATATTACATTTTTCTAAGCAGAGGGCTATGTCTATTCCTCAGGTTGCACCAATATGTGCCACAATAGCTGTTGACATGCAAGTTACCTCTGGTATTGATAAAAACACTTTGGCAGTAGCTCAGCTGTAGCCTTTGGCAGGTAAAAGAATGCATTGGCATGTGCATATCAAGTAAGGTACACAGTCTCATCTGGTGCAGCTCAGCACAACCAAGCTAGTATATTGTACTCAGCAACTAGGATGCAAAATATGACTAGAAGTACAAGAGTAGCCAGATTGATTGTTGGCAAGGTGATAGCTTAGGTGTGCAAAGTAAGTTGCTACCAAACTCTTCAGCAATGATTCATGCATAAGATAGTCAGGAAATGATAATACAATGGCATTGAATTGCTCTGATCTGTCTTGATCCAAACAATGCAAAATCAACTCAGTGCTTCAATTTGTATGATTGCAAGCCTATAAGCACTAAATTCCTGATACAAATAATAATCAGGTAGTCTCAGACTTGATAAAAAACCCTTATCAATAAACACTCTGCATATGTGCACATTCTCTGTAGCAGCATTGCAGTTAATTACTCTCTTAACACTTGACCAATAGCCTACATGCTAGTTATGAGATATTGTCCAAGCTTTAAAAACCAAGATTTATATGCATGTAGGGCATAATATATACTTATTAGCATATCAGGAAGCTTATTGATTGGCTACCAGACCAATTAGGGGCTAAGAGTATCAGGACACTTCTGAGCTAATAAACCAGGAATGTTCTATTGAATCACAAGGATGGTAACTATAGTAGTTTGGATCCATATATTCTAAGAAAAAAAAAGTCAAGAAATGGCCTGCAGAATCTCATCATATTACCTACTGAATTCCAATTTCCCAAAAGTAACAACTCTCAATATGCTAGGTACTAGCTCCACAGCAGACAAGCAGAAATCCTTTCAATTGCTGTAAAAACTTGTAATTCCACCTAAATATTCCCCTAACTTAGTCACTTAGATCATCACCTTCAAATCCTAGAGAATACTGACCAAATTCCTTGTTGGGATTTACTTGGAATATTTTCACCAAAATACCAGGTACCCAGAACATGAATTTCTCAAAATTGCCCAAACAGCCTCAAACTTTGCACACATGTTCTTGGACCTTCCCTAACCTATCTTACATGCTTGTTACACCAAGACCATGTAAAAGTGTAAATACTACTTTTACATTCAATAAATCATTAAGTGAAAACCACTTAATCTACTTGTCCTGCCAAGTCACTTTCAAAATCTCCAAGACTCTTACAACATCAATGAGGATACTAGACTGATTAGCATTTATACCACATTTGGTGATCAGCTGTGCATTACTTCCACCAAAATTGCAACTGTGAAAATCAAAGCAGACACACCAGCTGAATATAAGCAAAAATCATCAGAATATCAGCTGAAATCTGGTGAATTCTAAGTTCAAGATTTTTGATTAGGCATAGCTTATCGCAAGATACACATTTTTCCTTTGACATCATAGAAACAGATCCAAAAACCACAGTATACCTACCATAGTGCAGCATCAAACTAAGCATGTGAGACAAATATTATGAGTTGGTGCAATCATCTGTGCCAACCTCATTGTGTCAAATACTAGCACAGAGTGCAAGATTATTGAAAAACAATCTTGTCCACTGGTAGCTACCATATTTTGCCTAATTGCTCTTGATGATTGCAGAATATGCCACATGCCCAGGTATACTCCAATAGAATAAGTTTCATATCCTGCCTATTTAAGGGGCTCAAAATGCCCCATCTAGGAGAGCTCAGCTAATACATTAGGATATAGTTCTCCATAAAAAGAAGCACCCAGTGCATCACCTTATGATGGTCCTGATATATTCAAAATAAACTTAAGAAGTACAATGCAGAACACTGTATATTGGCAGTTACTTTAGTGGAGAAAATCCTTTGCTTAGTCAAATCTTCACCTAACTAAGTGGCCATAGTACCTTCTGAGAGCCCAGAGATTGTATACTATTTATGGTTGGCAATTTGATGTATATAACTCTAGGAACATGTCCAGATGTCTCATATCTGCCAGGAGTTGGCAGGAGCTGCTAGCAGGCATGTTGAGAGCTCTGGGTTTGATTGAATAACTGCAGCTAAGCAGATTTTTAGATACTTACAAGGAAAGGCAAATAGCTGCTTAAGGCACTTACAAGGACTTCAAGCAGGAGCTTTTAGGATACTCTGATGCAGATTGTGCACCAGATTCAGAGGACTGACAACCCATCAGAGTGTTATGAATAGACACAAGGCAGGAGAGTAGGGCTAGGCAAGGCAGGACAGGAAAGGACTTAGGTGTGGATCAGCAAGGCAAGATGTGTTTCCAAGGCAAGGCTGTTTATTCAAGACCTGTATTTATCAGACTGAGGAATACTTAAGGGGGGATAGGACTATATATACCTTTTGGCAATACTGATGCCAAGAGATATTAGCTAATACTAATGGGATTGTAGGGCAAGGCACAGCAGCAGTGCTAGGGATAATAATATAGAAGGCAAGGCACTGAGACAGGATGGGGAAATGGATTAGGTCTCCTGATCATGTGACTAAGTCATATGACTTGGTATTTCCATATATGGCACTGGACTATGAAAAGTACAATGGGAAGCTTCCATGGAATGTTCCATTGTGTAACAATGGTTTGGAATGGTCAGGAACTTTCTGGAAGGTGGTAGAAGGTTCCAGAAGGAATCTCTTAGAAATTGAGCTAGGAAGCTGAAACTTGGCATGGGTGTTCATGGTTGTCATGTTATCATGACACAGAGAATGTCCCTGTCTTTACCATGACTATGAAAAGTCTGAAATTTAGAGCTCATCTAATAACCTGCAGGTCTTTAGCAGGTGTTCTAATGGTATTTTGCTAGCATTCAGCTGGTGTCCTTCCTTTATACTCTTGGTTGTATTTTTGGTGGAGGCATTAAGTAGCTGAGTTCCAAACTTGGTGCAAGTGCTAGTTAGACTAGCCACCATCAAAAAAGTATGTCTACTTGTTGGCACTATACCTTGCACTTAAAATATTGAGACTCTGGGTTTAGTGAAACTTGGGACTCAGCAAATATGATGATATTTTGCTGAATTTTTTCATAAGGTTTAATGGAGCAATCAGTTTGAATTTCAGAGAGGAATCAACTCTATCACTTTCCACTACAGAAATAATGTATATGGCAGTCTGTGAGTTCACAGGCAAAGCAATGAGGGCCAGATTGCACTTCAAAGGTCCAAGGTTTGTGTCAGAAAATTCTATCACTATTTATTAGTAAAATCTGAGATGTAAACTAACAAGCTGAAGGTCATCATTTCATTCTTGTGCTAAGCATGTAGATATTGGAGATCACTCCATACAGGGAGGCATCAAGAATAGGTTATGTCACTTAGTATGTATATATATTCAAATCACTATTAGGCAGAGACAAATTTGAATATTTTGGACCACAACTGGGACCAGTTAATAAAAGTGTTTGCCTGAATGCAAACATCATAAGCTTTGTAATTAAATTGAATATTCCCCAGAATTAGTCACTTGGGTCATAGCTTACAAGGCTCAGATAAATGCAACCAAATTCCTTGCCAGGATTTTCTGGGAATGTTTACACCAGAACATCAGACACCCACAAAATGAGAAGTCTCAAAGATATCAAACAGCATCAAAACTTGCACACAGTTTTTTTGGATTTCCTTGGGATATTTTATGTGTGTATTCTGACATAACAATGTATAGGGATGAATATTACTTTTAGAAGGAATTTATCATAAAATGATAGCCACATAATCTGCATGTTATCCCAATGACTTTAAATATCTCAAAAGCTGTTGAAAAGCTGTACAGGTGAGAATCTAACTGACAGCAGAGTAAGCCAAAGCTTGCTAATTTGACTACAAAGGGCTATTATTATTGTTAGTGCAATACATTGCAACTAGCACTCTCTGCCTGCCTCATACAAAGCTAAAAGCAGCTCAGGCTGTAGCAGTGAGCCTCTTTCATCCCACTGCCTGATTATGAGACTAAGGAGTGCCTAAGCATCCTTTAAAACATACTCTATTGCACCTTGAAGTGCTAAATTGGCACCTGGTTAACTATACATGAGCATAGCTTACAATGTCAATAAGAAGTTTACTACATTGCCCACTTCATTATCAGTGGAGTGGCAGATTATGTGCACTTGTCTGGGATTTAAGAGTTATATGTTTGCAATTATCAACCTTCCAAGAAGTGCTTTAAAGTGCTAAGATATACTGTAATAATCTGGATGATATTGGAGACAGCTGGGAGAGCAAGCAAATTGCAAAGTTATCACTTTATGATTTACTCAATGCAAAGGTGTGTTTGTACTTTCACATTGCTTAGGCAAAGCAAATGTGTAGAGTATGTCCTGGTAAGTCCTGAGGGCTTGCATGCATTGTTTTGGGTTGTTTGGACAGCTTCAAGCCTCTTCAAGTTCTGGGCACCTGATATATTGGTAAAAGTAATGAAGACAAATGACAACAAGGAATTTGGGTAGACTTCCATAAGACTTGTAAGCCATGATTTAATCAAATAAGTCAGGTGTATAGCTAGGCATATTTACCAAGCTTACATTAGAATAGACATATCATATTCACTTGCTTATTGAGCTCAGATGATCATATTTCTGGGACAATAATCTTGGGCTAATGATAAGGAATATTTTGCAGCATTTTTATTGTTACCACAATACCAAGGAGTTCAAAAAGTTCCATGGAGATACCACAAGCAAGTGAGTAGGCTATGTGGTAAGCAATTGTTACTTTGTTGTGTATTTGATATGAGAGTGACACTGATACATTTAAAGGGCTAGGCAAAACAAGCATGAAATTATGCTAATAAAGGCCCCCAAAGCACGCACGTAGAGCTTAGCACTCTCGGGCAACCTGAAATGTATTGATGGTTCAGGTACATGCCACTGAAGTGAAGACATTTCCAGCAATCATGTCACAGAGTTTGGGTGCGTATAGTAAAGTTCAAAAGCTAGAATCTGGATGGAAAAGCCAATATAAGCATTGATACTTTTCATCAAACAGGTAACCCTGGAGCCAAGCAAATCAGTCGTTTTGCTTGGCCACCAAATTTAAACTAACAGGCGGTCAGAATGGGTAAGTTTGGTGGCAGAAGTGTGCACCATATTATCAAAGCAGAGAATTTTCACAACATCGGGGAGGAAAAATTGATGGCGATATATAGAGTGTAAGGTGTTTCCTGGCTACGAATATGAAGTCATGATCTACGTAAGAACGGTATCATTCCGGCGAGTATACTACGAGCGGCTGGCCAAGAACTCGTAGTTCAAGTCAATTTGCTTTTCTTTGATCCGTCACTCATTCTTGGAGTCGCCACGGTCCATTGATATACCCGATTTTCATCAGGATCCTGTTAATTATGGTAGATTTAGGCCAGCTGTAAGGATCGGGGTGCCTCTTTATCTTAATATTGGATGTCTACTCCCACTCCCTAAACATCAACTTTCAAGCCCCGAAAGCCATATACAATCTATCATAAATACCTATCTTAATTACTTGCATACACTTTGGTTCTATATTGGCCCAGCCGTTTGCTTACATATGGTGCAGATCATCTGGTGACATGGATGTTCAACACTCCAATGCCCCATCTAATCCCATCATTCTCTGAAATCTACGGAGGCTTTCGCTTCCACCATTGTAAGCAGCATCGGATGCCGAGGCGAATGGGCCAATTTCTTGGTCTAGAGTTCACCCCAATATCGGGCAACGGTGGCGTGTCATCGGTAAGCTTGATATCCCGAGTCCGAAGATATTAAGCTATAGCTACCACCAACTTCACTTACCCACGTGCACAATAGCCCGTTTAGCCGCCAATCGTGATGGGGAAGGAAAGGCTTTGCCAGTACTTTTCTAGCCAAAATCGACCATGAATATTCTCCATCTGAATCTCATCTGTATATGGTAAGCGGAAGTGTTGGAATTGGACTCGATCACGTTCCACCAATGATTTATCTCGGATTAATATGTGCACACATATATCCACTTCGTGGAACATAGTTGGAAGCATAATATCCTGCGTAACTTATGGAGTGTTGGAAGTGAGGAACGACCAAATCAAAAGTGAGGAACGATCAAATCTCCTGCGAAACCATGGCGTGATTGGGCACCCAGAATCCGTTTTCTCTTCAAGCAAAAGGCTACTTCACTCCGCACATATGCGAAGCAACTGAGTAAGAGCGACAGATATAGACCAGCCGTTTCCGTTCAGTAGTTTAGGTATGTTTTTGATGATCAATATCCCGTTCAATACCCCGTTTACCCGTTTGATAAGGTTCGAATGCTATGGTTAACTGACCTGAACGGGACGTCACGTGTCCTCGCGGCGATGATCGATGTAGATCCACCGGCGACTGAACCATGTTTTAACCCGGATAGCCTTCAGAAAGGATTGCCAAATCAAGAAGATTAATGTGGATAGAACAGATTCTCGAATGAATGTTGAAATCGCTAGGTCAAGGTATTCCCGATTGTGGGTCCCCGTTACCAGCAGCAGTATTGAACCGAGCAGTTGGACCTCGGTGCCGAGATCCCACCGAGGTGATTTCCACTGGATTGATATTGGCGATTTTCACTCAGGCCCGTTCCTATAAAAGCAGGTGAGCTGGAGCGACAAATGTTATATTCAATGAGACAAGAACAGGCAAATACACTGGCTGAGAAGCAGTCAGGCTCTTCCGATCCTTTGCAGCTGGAGGATTTGGAGAAGAGCTCTCTCAAGCCAGCAATGGATGTAAAAGGTGACCCCGAGCTGTTGCCCTTTGGGAAAATGATCCTGGTATTCCTTGGCCTTGCATTGGCCATTCTTCTGGCCGGCCTCGATCAAACAATCGTGGCCACCGCTCTACCAAAGATCGCTTCGGATTTCGGAGCCATGAACGAGATATCGTGGGTAGCTACTGCCTACATGTTGACTGCCACAGCCTGCCAGCCTCTCTACGGAAAAGTGAGTTTTAGATTACGTATATTGAATAACAGAAGGCTGACCGGGTGAATTAGTTTTCCGATATTTTTGGCCGTAAAGTGGTGTTTCTCTTCGCCATTGTGATCTTCGAAGTTGGCAGCGCAATATGTGGCGCCTCACAGAACATGACCATGCTGATCGTGGCTAGAGCCATAGCTGGAATCGGCGGTGGTGGCAGTAAGCATTTCTTCCCTACGGAACTTCGGACACTTTTTAAATATGCTCTTTCCCAAGTCCAGGGTATGGTCTTCATCATCATCACCGAGATTGTCCCACTCCGCGAGCGTGGAAAGTACCAAGGGTTCATCGGGGCCACTGTAAGTTGACTGCGTTTGGAGAATGGAGTGGAATTACGTATCGTTCTAACGTTTGTCGTCCTTTCAGTATAGCATCGCTTCTGTCCTAGGTCCGTTGTTGGGAGGAATCTTCACTGATGATAGCACGTGGAGGTAGGTCTTGTTCAGTCATTTTGCCTTCCGACGACTGCTGACCAACGTCAATCATGATAGGTGGTCTTTCTTCATCAACTTGCCATTTGGCCTACTCACGGTGGTCATTGTCTCTCTGTTCCTTCGTCTTCCCACACCAACGGGCTCTCTCAAGGAAAAAATCAAGAGAATCGATTTCCTCGGGACGGTGTTACTTTTGGGATTTATTATCACCCTGTTGCTACCAACTCAGTGGGGAGGAGGGGAATACTCCTGGAGTTCTCCCAGAGTCATCGCTCTATATTGCGTTTCCGCAGTACTACTAATTGCGTTCATCGTCGTGGAGTATCGGTTTGCGGCCGAGCCAATCGTCCCTTGTCGACTGTTTGCCATGCGTAACCCACTATTCACTTTCATCACCATGTTCTTCTTTGGCATGGCTTTCTTTGGACTCGTGTACTACATTCCAATGTACTTCCAGGTCGTTCGTGGGGACTCCGCTACTAGCTCAGGTCTCGAAATGCTACCCATGATGCTCTCGACTTCGGCATTCAGTGTAATCTCCGGATTGATCGTCTCTAAGACTGGGGTGATCGTTATCTGGTGCTGGGTCGGCTCAGCAATCATGACAGTGGGGGTTGGGTTATTGACCGTCTGGAATGCAAACACAGGGCATGGCGAGCAAATTGGCTTCTTACTGATCTTGGGTATTGGGGCTGGTTGTTGCATTCAAACACTGATCTTTGCCGGACAAGCAGCTGTCACTCACAAAGATATGGGAATAGTTACCACACTAGCAACCTTCTTCCGCTCAATCGGTGGAGTATTGGGAATCGCCATTTTCGGCTCAATATACAACAACAAGCTGACCACAGGATTGTCAGAATTAACCTTTGATATCCCTATCAAGGAGGCTCTCAACAGCTCCACTTTCATTAATACCCTACCGGCACAGGAGCGACTCGTAGTGATGGATGTGTATGTTCACGTTTTGCGAACCATCTTTTTTATTGCGGTTGGCATGGCCGGATTAGCGTTTGTGTTCACTCTGGGAATCAAGTACGTCAAGATGCAAAGTTCAAGCAAGTCCAATGTAAATAGTAGTAAAGAGATCAAATAAATGCCTAATGAGTAGCTTTATTACACTATTCTTACCACTTGCTTCTGAGAATGTTCATTTATTGTTCTGATCATCTCGAGTAAACTAGCCAATGAGTGAGGATAACCTAACTTTCATTTTGCAGTTCTGGTTTATTGATTTGTTATATGTAGTCATGTTAATCGCAATTGTCAGCACATTGGGTGTATTGTACGCTCTATGCGGGAAACCTGCCAGGCATCGGGTCTGTGCTACGGGCGTTACATATTGCACATATTGGGCGGGCCGCATCAGGATATATGGATATGCAGAGCCATCTTTGGGGAATGGTGTTTTTGTGAGCCTATACCACTTAAATCTAAGTTGTGGTTATAAGGGCTTTGGTATGATGTAATGGGCTACATGGTATAGCTGAGGCAAATTACTCATAAGCTGATATCTCTGTCTATTCTTTGACCGTTTAACTGCTACTTGCACTTTTGTTAGCCTATATACCAAGCAATGGTTTTCAAACTCAAAGGGGGGGGGAGGAAACAGTTGCCAACAGGTGAATGCTCATTACAAGTGAAACATAGGAACCAGTGCTACTTTTGTAGCTTCTCAGAATGCAGAGCAGTCCAGAGTTGAAGTGCAGATTGCAAAGAAGAAATGATTATTAACCTGTGCTGAATTCATTGTTCAGACTGTAAGTGAGTTCTAAGCTGTCACTCTCAGAAGTGTCTATTACTGCCAATACTGAATCTTTTCCCTGTCCTGCAATGTTAGACAAGTCAATCTACAAGTCTAGAAGCTGAATATTAAATGGATGTTTCAGTAAAGAAGCCTCTGAGATATTGCCAAGGGAAATCAGCATGCTCCATTTAGTGTATTAGTGGAGTGTCAGATATACTAGAAAAGGATCAAAGTATCTTTACTCTGTATGACTGAATGCTAAAGACCAACAGCTAGCTCTTCAATGTTCAAGAGCTAAAGTAACACTGATAGCCTGGAATTTAGTAGAGGGTACTTTTTTTACTCTTCTTACTATCAGTTCATGCACTATTTACCTAAGACTTAGCATGTAAAGTAGCATTTCAATCTTGGAGTTAGTTGAGGTCTGGTAGTTATGAGAACCCCCTGGCATGTCCAAAGCACTCATACTCTGCACAGAGCCTACCAGGATCTTCCTTACAAGATTGCAATCACTAGCCTGACTAAAGATCAAAATTCAACCTAAATTTCATTGTGTATACCTGCCAGGATTGTGTGTGCAAGAAATACACCACATTACTGTTGTCTTGCAAAGTACTAAGATTGCAGAGCCTGTAAAAAGCTCAATTTGTGCAAGGGGAAAATCTATCATTGATTTTTCAAAGTTGGCTTATGATATTGAAGCACAATATGTTATTATAATTGGTTATCATGTGCTAAGAGATAAGTAAGCATAGCACCTTGAAGCTCTACCGTGCTTCAGCTGTAGAATGGGAATAAGAAAGAGTAGTCATTAATGACATATCCATCAAATCTACCCACAATCAGCTTAAAATGCCTATTGTTGGATCAGTGCAACTAGTATAAAGGCAACAGAGCTTACAAAATAAAGGTAAGACAGCTAGCTGAGTCCAAAGTGTTGTAAGAGTCTTGGAGATATTGGAAGTGATTTGGAGAACAAGTAGATTATGTGGTTTTCACTTAATTATTTATTGAATGTAAAAGTAGTATTTATACTTTTACATGGTCTTGGCATTACAAACACGTAGAATAGGTTAAGGAAGGTCCCAAGAACATGTGTGCAAAGTTTGGGGCTGTTTGGACAACTTTGAGAATTTTCATGTTCTGGGTACCTGGTATTTTGGTGAAAATATTCTAAGTAAATCCCGACAAGGAATTTGGTCAGTATTCTCTAGGATTTTAAGGTGATGATCTAAGTGACTAAGTTAGGTGAATATTTAGGTGGAAATACAAATTTTTACAACACACCCACTCAGCTAAATATTCATTCTGACTAGTCCTAATTTTGACCTAAGATATTCAAACTTGTCTCTAGCTAATGGTTTGGTAAATATGTCTGCAATCATTTCATCTGTAGAACAGTAAACTAAGCTAACTAAGTTATTCTCTATAGCTTCACGTATGAAATGATGTCTAATATCTATGTGCTTGGTTCTAGCATGAAAAGTTGGATTTCTACCTAGTTGTATACATCCTTGATTATCTTGAAATAAAGTAATAGGCGTTTTTTGACATAGGCCTAAATCTGCAAAGAGCTTTCTTAACCACATTGCTTCTTTTGTAGCTTCACAGGCTGCCATATACTCTGCCTCTGTAGTAGAAAGTGCTACGGTTGGTTGCTTTCTTGAATTCCATGAAATGGCTCCTTTACAGTAAAGAAAGGTGTATCCTGTGGTGGATCTTCTGTCTTCTAAATTTCGTCCCCAATCAGCATCAGAGTATCCCACAAGATCCTGTTCTGAATCCTTATAAGTGTATCTTAAGCAGATATCAGCAGTTCCTTTTAGGTATCTAAAAATCCGCTTAACTGCTGCAATATGATCAGATCCATAATTCTGATTATGTTGGCTGACAACTCCCACTGAATATGAGATATCTGGACGTGTTCCAAGCATGATATACATCAGACTGCCGACCATAGATTGATAAGGAAAGTCAGGGCTTTCAGATGGCACCAAGCTCTCTTGATTTGGTTGAGTTTTGACCAAGTTAAGGTTTGTCTCCATTGGGGTAGCTGCCGGTTTACAGTCTTCCATTTTGTACTTCTTTAGTATATCTTGAATATACTTGGATTGGCTTAGGGTAATAGTCTGGGTACTTCTGTCTATGGAGAACTTAATCCCTAAGTAGTAACTAAGTTCTCCTAGATCGGACATCTTGAACTCCTTAGATAGGCTGGATTTAGTCTCTTCCAATGTTTCTAGGTTATTGGCGGCTATAATAAGATCATCCACATATAGAGCTAATAGAACTGGATTTGCTCTATCTGGCTTATAGTATATACTATAGTCAGCATTACTCCTTTTGAAACTCAAAGATTCCAAATAAGAATCTATCTTGCAATTCCAGGCTCTCGGTGATTGTTTGAGACCATATAGTGACTTTTTAAGCTTGCAGACCAAATGGGGGTTATCTTGGTCAACAAACCCATCAGGCTGGTCCATATACACGTCCTCATCAAGTTCTCCATTCAAAAATGCAGTTTTTACATCCATTTGATGAATAAAAAACTTATATTTGGCTGCAATAGCCAATATTAATCTGATGGAATTAAACTTGGCTACCGGTGCAAAGGTCTCAGTATAGTCAAGTCCTTTTGTTTGAGAGTATCCTTTGGCTACAAGTCTTGCTTTGTATCTTTCAATTGTACCATCAGCCTTGTATTTTGTCTTGAAGACCCATCTGCATCCAATTGATTTTTGGTTGATTGGTAATTTGACTAAGTCCCAAGTTTGATTTTCCATCAGTGCCTGATATTCCTCAGTCATTGCAGATCTCCAAAACTTTGTCTGAGGGCTATTTAGGGCCTCTTTTACAGTCTGGGGTTCATCAACATGGACTGAATAGGCATAGGCTAAGTTTGTACCCTCATTGATATAGTAATTTGGGCTATTTCTTGTCCGATTGGATCTCCGGGCATTTGATACTGGAATGATCACTTCTGGGATATTCCTGGGCACTGATTCTGGCTGAACCACGGTTGTAGAGTCCTCTGGAGTGAAAAAATTTTCATTGTTTTGCTCTGATTCAATCCTGACAATTGGTGGACTTGAGATCAAATTTTCGTCATCATCTGATGTCATTTTTTGTGAAAATTTTGAATTTTCATCAAACAACACATCCCTGGACTTGATCAGCTTCTTTGCTTTGGTATTGTAGAGTCTGTATGCCTTACTCTCATTGCAGTAGCCCAAAAATATGCATTTTACACTTTTTGGCTCAAATTTTGACTGATTTCCGGCCAGTTTTTTGGCATATGCTGTACACCCAAATATTCTTAGATGTTCTGCACTTGGTCTGTATCCATACCATGCTTCAAATGGAGTAGAATCACGAAGTATTCTGTTATAACTCCTATTTTTAAGATACACAGCAGTGGCAACTGATTCCGCCCAAAAATCATAGGATAATTTTTGATCATGGATCATAGATCTTGCCATATCAATTATTGATCTGTTAGCTCGTTCTGCTACTCCATTTTGCTGTGGGGAGTATGGTACAGTAGTCTCTTGCTTTATCCCATGAATTTTGCAGAAGTGGATGAAGAGTTTTGAGGTATATTCTCCACCATTGTCAGAGTGTATTTTCTTGATTTTTTCACCAGTTTCTCTCTCCACCATGGCTTTAAACTCCCTGAGCTTAGACAGAGCTTCTTCCTTTCTCTCCATGAAGTAGACCCATGTGTATCTTGTATAATCATCAATACAAGTGATTAAATACTTCATCCCGCCTAAGGATAAATTTTGCATAGGTCCACACAGATCTGAGTGAATTAGATCTAATTTTTTCTTAGTTTTGATTAACCCAGAGCTCTTGAACGGTTGTCTGGCTTGTTTCCCATATATGCAGGCTTCACAGTGCTCCAAATTAGCTGGGGGATCAATTTTCACTCCAGAAATTAGCTGATCTTTGATCATTTTACGCAAATAATCAAAATTGATGTGTCCAAATCTCCTGTGCCAAAGCATTGGTGTTTCTTCATTTAAGTTACTTATATTGGCTTCCAGATATGATGGAATATAAGTCAACTTGTATAGGTTCTGATCTCTGATGCCCGAAGCAATATGAGCACCATTTTGATCAGTGATCCTGCATCCAGAATTGTCAAAACTGAAACTGAGTCCTTCTGCTGTGGCCTTGCTTACAGAGAGTAGGTTCTTGGCTATTTCTGGTACATAGAGTACTTCTTTAAAGGTCAGTGTATGGCTTCCTTCACTGCTTCTAAGGTTTACTTGGATAGTTCCTTCTCCCACTGCATCAAGTGTTCTATTGTCACCCATGAAAACCTTCTTAATTGGAATTTCTTGATATTGGGTAAAAAGTTCTTTTTGGTGTGTAAAGTGTTGAGAAGCTCCAGAGTCAATATACCACGTCTGAGAATCCTTGTTTGTGGTCATATTTAGTGCAGATATGAATAGTCTATCTTCAGTTGTTGCAGCATTTCCATATTCAGGCTTCTTTTGCTGATAATCTCTCTTTTTGAAACACCGGTCTGATGTGTGTCCTTTCCTTTTGCAGTAGTTGCAAAATAGGTTGCTGTTGCCTTTGTAGGGTCTTGGGTACCTCCTTTGTTGGTTATCATTGCTTATTAAAGCATTTTCTTCTTCCTTCTTATTGGCGCTTGATTTTCTTAATTCTTCATCCAGGAGCCTTCCATATACGTAATTTAAGGTCAAATCTTCAGTTCTGGACTCTAGGGCTGATACAAGGCCCTGAAACTCGTCTGTCAGGCTATTCAGGATGGTAACTATCACATCCTCATCAGTAGTTGGTACGCCCACAGATTCCATCTCATCTACCAGCAGGGTAATTCTGTTAATTAGATTTTTCATTTCTTCTCCTGGCAGCATCTTTGTAGTAAAGAATTTTCTTCTCAGATACATTTTCTTGGCAGCTGAACATGACTGGTAGGTGTCTTCTAATGCCTTCCAGGCATTCTTTGCCGTTTTTGCTCTTGAGCATTGGATTAGCAATTTGTCCTTGACATTAAGGCAAATGCAGTTAAAGGCACTTTGTTCTTTCTTCTGGTACTTTAAGGCTTCCTCTCCCACGTTTTTAGGAGGGCATTCTTCTCCCATGACAATATCCCAAAGGCCTCTTTCTTGCAGCAGCATCTTCATCTTCACCTTCCACACTTGGTAGTTAGATCCATCCAACTTTTCAGCAGAGGGAAAAATTCCAGTAATAGCAGTAGTAGACATTGCAGAGAGTGACAGCTCGGGGCTCATAACCTGTTGTAAGAGTCTTGGAGATATTGGAAGTGATTTGGAGAACAAGTAGATTATGTGGTTTTCACTTAATTATTTATTGAATGTAAAAGTAGTATTTATACTTTTACATGGTCTTGGCATTACAAACACGTAGAATAGGTTAAGGAAGGTCCCAAGAACATGTGTGCAAAGTTTGGGGCTGCTTGGACAACTTTGAGAATTTTCATGTTCTGGGTACCTGGTATTTTGGTGAAAATATTCTAAGTAAATCCTGACAAGGAATTTGGTCAGTATTCTCTAGGATTTTAAGGTGATGATCTAAGTGACTAAGTTAGGTGAATATTTAGGTGGAAATACGAATTTTTACAACACAAAGGATATTAAAGCTCCAAGCTATAATGAGCAGCCTGATACAGGTGTCTAAATAAGCTGGCCAGATGTCTTTGCTGCCCAATACAATTCCATTGGCCCTCAATTTGTATATAGTCTGACTACAATTGCCACAAGCTTGAAAGTCAACATAGACATTGATTGGAGACCACTGAGTTTCCAAAGAGAGATTTCAAACTAGAGTGACTCTATCAACTGGATAAAGCTGATCCAGTTCTATTAGCCATAGAAGTTGTTGCTGGCAACCCAGACTTCCCCTATCTGTGTATGGCAGTGGATTATTAAAGGTACCTATTAGTGCTAGTTTAGAGTACAATAATAAGAAATTAGAATATGCTCCTTTGAAGTATCCTGATACAGATTAGGTACAAAATTTATATGACAAAAGATCAATAGTGGATGCTCCTTTGAACAGAAGACTATTGTACGCACACAGCAAAGCACTGATGCCGCTACATGTATATTTTATTTGTGGATAATGGTACGCATACTAACGTAGACCTGGTTTAGTGCTCCATACAATTGATTTTAGCATGAGTTACACACATTGAATGGTCTTAGATTGTTAATGCCGTGATGGTTTTTCTTTATTTTCCCTTTGATACAGCTCAGCCGCACGGTGTAGATAAGCTTATATTAGAAGAAATAAGTACCTGAACTAAAATCCATTGGAGCTATGTAATACACATATACACATTCAATAATGCACTTGAAAGGGCTCTAGAAGTGGCATTAAACAAAATCTCTACTCAATTTTCTTACTCCATGTTTGTCCACCAACCAGCACATTGTTTGACATCTACTTTCCATCTACAAATGGAGATAGCCGTAGCAAGAAACAAAGCCTCTAGGATTTGATTGAATGGCTTGTAAAGCAAAATCATCAACAGTAATTCAATGCAGCCATTCACCCACACTGATATTCGTTCGGAAGAGGTAATGGACCTTAGACTCAGTCCTCTGGTATATGGAACCTACATTATTTGCCATGAGGTCCAAGAATCTACTGTCCGCCACAGTTACCCAGAATATACATTCTCTCCAATAGATTCATGGCTGAAAATTTGTACAATGAACGTTTTTATTGCTGAAAAGGCTTACAGCTGGCCTATCACAACCTTTGGAGCATCAATTAGGATCCCTATTGGATGACTCAGTAGAAGCCAACTTCTGCGGTGGCTTGGTTACTTAATTCGGACAGTAACCATGATGAAATATGGGTGATAATCCATCTCAAGTAATGAACGTACTTCCTGTAAGCTGCCGTGCTAATTCTTGTGCTAAGGGACAGATAGTCCAAATCAATTTTCAAAGGCGATTCTAGAAGCCTAGAGCAAAATGCTGACACAAGGTAGGTAAAGATATTTTCTACACTGCCTCAATTTTCAAGGAGAGGCAAGGTACGGAGTCTGAGTCACGTAGAATTGAAGCCACCGACCAAACATTTCCATCAATCGGTAATCAAAATGTCCGACGCGCAACATATGGTAACCAGTTACCAAATTGAGTGGTGATATGTGGGAGCGTATGCCAATATTCAAGCCAAGCAAAAAATGAGAAGCGTCTAAATAGACACGCTTTACCACCTCAAGGAGATACTGACCACATGTGCATGCCGTATTTTTCATATCGTCTATAATGCACTCTGAGATCTATCTACAGAAATCCGGCTACTCGGGAGTGCTACAAAATATCAAACTCGAATCACATCTTGGGGCTGAGTAGTTGATCAAAAACCGAATCTGGAAACAGTGCCGCGATCTACACACGTCTCTTGGTGGTCATTGGTTGGTTCCGTATTTATTTGGGAACCAGAAAGTCAACCAAAATAACCATCTTTGGCAATGATGGAAATAACAATCAGGGCTTCAATTGTCAATATCGGACAGAAGATGTGATCTAACCAGCACAGGCTAAAAAGTTGCCCATAGAGAAGTCTGATCGTGATTATTGGTGCAACACGTGAAACCTGAATTTATTGATGGTCGTTCGCAAAAACACTGTATATGCCTTACACATGGTTATATGAGCAATACGAGGGTGCTGAACATGTCAGGTGCACAATTATTGTGCCTTTGCGGTCTTCTTGACTTGAGACCGACGGTTTGTCGCAGGGGCATCATATTCCAGTTTAGTTGAGCCTTTGCAGTAAGCATCGGTGGTGCCGCAGTAGCCATAACTGGAGCAGCAGTAACCAGGTTGGCACTGATGCATCACATCTCCAAACCAGCCACAACGTCTGTCAGTTTGATTTGCAACAACGATGTCTATTCCCAAATTATCGGCATCGTAGGGATACCACTGCCATTGTATGGGTTTGTTATTATATCCGTCATAGCCAGCTGGGCCGTTGATAGACATCCAGATTGCCGTTTTATCATCTGCAAATCCTGCACCCCATGTGCCGTTGGGCCCAGGATACGTATAGGTCACAGAGCCACCCAGCGAGGGGTACCAATACTTACTGCCATTATGTTTGTAAGCTTGTTTACTCCAAACGCCCACTCGCATTCCATTGTTGAGTCCCTGGGGATTTTCAAGAAACTGGTCGAAGTAGCCAAGACCACTGTTTAGATTGTCGTTGATAACCCGCAATTTACCAAATTGCATCCATTCGTCATCAATACGTAGTTGGGCAGTGTAGATCAAATAATCACCATCCTCCTCGTAATCAATTTGGAAGCCGTAATCCACTCCATCAAGCCATGGATAGAAATACTGCATATGGGACCCAGTGCCCTCATTGCCGAAGCGACTAGTCACACATTCCTTGCATGTCTCCACTACGGTTGCTCGTCCATTGGAGTTGTCCCAGAGAGAGAAGAGGAATACACGCGTTTTGGCCCATGTCTGCATTCCCAGATATCCGTTGTTCCAGCCGATGGCCTCCCAGTAAGTTTGGTTGGGACTAAATTCAGGAACAGACCTGACGTCTGTCTGAAAAGAGATAAACTTCTTCCCATCATCGGGGAGACTGGCACGGTTGTGCATTGCCTGCGAGAGCACCTTCGCTGCGAACAGCGAGGTAAGCGAGAGGAAAAGGGTTGGAAGCTGCATGATATTTTCACCAAGGCATGGAGCTCGATCATGCTTATAAAGCAGTTCCATTTTCCCAACACAAAGATCACGTTTCATTACAAATCGCGAAAACAAGCAGAGACTTCACCCTAATTTAGAAGTGGATGGATGATTGTGCGCTACTATTGTGGCAATTCGGGTCGTTGAATACCACTTGGTATGAAACGGATGGATCCTCAATGGTGATCTACGGGTAAACGTATTTTGCATCTGGTCTTGATAAATGAAAGCCCAAGGAAAGATTGTCTGTATACGGATGCAGCGGCTCCCACGGTGCACACTTGACGAATTAATCTATACTAAAGTGTTCTATCACCTCTCAAAGAATTCGGGACTACGATCACATAGGCCATAGGCAGATACTTGTGCATAATCATCTTCCTTCTCAGCAATTACAAAGCTTGGAAGAGTCGATACCAATACCGCAGACATTGAGAGTCAGACTGAAGGTTTCTGTCAGGCGATGCTGGCATTCTTAATATCTTCATAGACACTCCCAGACAACTTCGCACTATTGGAGTGTGAACAGTTAAGGTTCCAATTGCTTGACTTAACAAATATACCAAATAAATTTATATCAATGTGGCCAGTAGATTACCTCAAAAATCTTCTAGTCAATATTCCCATTTAGAGTTAGTATTATGTTTCAGTAAGGAGCTGAGCATCATGGAAAATCATGCTAAACCCTGTTTTCAACTAAGCAAATAACAATAAATTTTCCCTTTTTCTGAGTGCTTTACTTGGCTTGGTCAATGTAGCTGCATCCAATTGGTGGGTGATAAATGTGTGATGGAGGATTGAGGGGTCATGCAAGATAGTAGAACTCACAGGCTGGCCAAGCCTTGCCAAAGACTTACCAATATGGGATGAACTACTAAAAAATATGGCTTATGAGGCCTGTTGGGGCACTAGAGAAGATAACATTTGTGCAGACTCTACATATTGCCCATCCCCAGGGGGCAATGCTGAGACCTTGTCTCAGCTCTCTACTCCATTTAGAGTGAGTCTGGTAAATACAAAAATAAACTGGATTTATTGAACAGGAACATCATTACATTGGGCCAACTTTCAATATGCAATTACTCATTAGGAAATTCAAATACTAAAGCCATCATTGATGCTCTAGGTGTAATCATGCAGTGAAACATTATGACTATTGATGGAGGGGAAAGATAGGGTGGAGGCATTGTGGTAAAGCTTAGACATTGTTGGTATTCTTGTAAGTACATTGGAGATATTGACAGTAGTAAGGAGAGTAAGTGTAATACATGATCTTACTTGGGGGGGGGATGATAATCACCAAAGGGTGAAATCTTTATTTAAATCATAGGTAAAGTAGCCAAGTTAGAATATGAATAGCAGAGATGCAGAAAGCCTACAAGATAAACTTGAACTTTGCTATATCCCAAATATTATCAATATCAAAGCCTAGAGGAGAATGTAGCCAGACAACTTGTTCACTGTAGTATTTCTTGAGGAAGTTTGCAACATGAAGGGAAGGAGAGTTTTTCAACAGGCTAGTAAGCCTTTTGAGGAGTTCTTTTTCTTGCAAGAATAGTACAAAGAGTTGAATGTCTAAGTGATGTCTGAAAATTGGCTCTGAGAGCTCTCAATCCAGCAAATTCTTGACTTCTTCTGTAAAATCTTCAACAAAATCTTTGTCAAGAATAACTTCCAAGAGATCCCTGGCAATGTACTGTGTGTTAATAATCTTAGGCATATGAGTACCAAGGTCCTTGAGGTAGGTTCTTTATTCTGACATTGGGAGATAGCAAGCATTTCTGAAATAGCAAACAGCCCAATTAGCAGTGGGAGGAGTTTCAGGGCTGACAGGGAATCTTCTTCTGGCTTGAGGGTGCACTGGCTTAGGCAACTGTCTTGACAGATGGGCAGCTGACTTTGGATGAGCTTCAAGTGCTTAGGAGTATATTGGAGTATGAATTGAAGGAGTTGCTGGTTGCTGACAGTGCTCAAGCTTGACTGGAGGATGAACTGGCTGAGGAGTTGTAAGGTAAGAAAGCATCTGAAAGAGTTGTAGAGAGTGCAGGGTGAAGCTCAGAAAGCATTTTGAATAGAACCTGGATTGAGATCTCAGCATGGAGTTTCCAGCTTCAAGAATTAAAACTCTTTGTTCCAGGTAAGAAGTCTATAAAGAGTGAAAGCTGGGTAAAGGTATGGACAAAGTAGATAGGGGGGAGACAGTCACCAACAGGGGAGATCTTTATTTCAGTTGAAACAAAGAAGACATCACTACTAATGTAGCTTTGATACAAGAGTGTGTAGCAGAGGGGAATCTATAGGTAAGTTATAAAGAAGTGATGAGAGTTCTTCAGTGCTCAAGACACAGTTCAGTGGGAATGGGGGTAGCATGAGGGATAAGTATGATTTGTGAGCATCATTAGTGAGGGGAATGCAATAAGGATTGATATTCATCATAAAGGGAGTGTGCTGAGGCAGATATTGCTGCCAAAGGTCTGAATTACAAGTTCTTACAACACTCACATGTTTGTTTGCCAAGCACATGTAAGAGTATTAGTATTACTTTCACATGCAATAAATCATTAACTGAAAATCTTACAATCTACTTGTTCTCCCAATCACTTCCAACATCTCCAAGTCTTTAACAATAGAAAATACTTGGACTGGCTTAAGGGGATGGTCTAGGCTGCTTTATATAAGGGGAATGGTATCCTTTAGTAGGAAATTGGCTCACCTAGATCAGACATCTGAATTAAAGAGATATGCTTTAGTCTTTTTCTGATTGATGGTAGCTACAATCAGATCACTCATGCAAAAAGCTAATAGAGTTGCAATAACTTCACCTGCAACATAATAGATATTATGGCCAGCTGTATATCTTTGGAAATTCAAGAACTCTATATAAGTGTCTATATTGTAATTTCAAGCTCTTGCTATTGCCTGCAACTGTATAAATATTTTTTGAGCTTGCAAGCCAAATGGGGGTTGTCATAATAATAAGTCCATCATGCTGATCTATATACTTGCCCATAGCAGGCTTACCACTCAAACATAGAGTTTCTAAGTCTATATAACAAGGCAAAAGTCTGTACTTGGCTGCAACTGCAAATATTGTATGTCAGATGTGAGTTTTGCTACCTGTGCAAAGGTGTCTGTGTGATCCAGCTCTACTATCTTAGAGTCTTACTTGGCTGCAAGGCTTGCTTTGCGTCTTTTAGCTGTAGCATGAACCTTGTATCTTGTAATGAAGACCCACCTGCATCCAATTGATATGCAGTAGATTGGTATTTTGCCCAGGTTTCACATTTTATTTTCCATCAGGATGTAATATCCCTTAGTCATTGCCAATCACCAGAGTTTTGTCTGAAGGCTACTAAGGGCCTCTGGTATTGCCTGATGCTCCTCAACATGAACAGGATTGGTATGAAGAATAATTCAGTTTTATAGGAGGATCTAATCTAGATCAGCTGTAAAGATCTCATGATGAGTCTGTAATAATGCTGGCAGCTTAGGATTCATTACCCTCTCCACAATCTGATCATGGGATTACAATGGTTTTACTGCTAAACTAAGTAATAAACTTAACAGTGCTCTGAAGGATGTTTAGCAGGACTTACATGCCACTTGCAGTCTTAATGCAGTCTGCATTTTGTTAGTATACCTAACCAGCCAATATATGCAATTGCCTTAGATGACAAGAAACTTGACTGCATTTTGACAATCTTGATGTGGACCCCTGTTGGCAACATCATAACAGTGAGCAAAACTCTCCAAGATGCCAAGTTTTACATCCTAAGAATCCAGGTTATTTTTCCATACATTCAGAGGCAAAATTTTCCTCCAAGCTGGACTTAAAGAATGCACATCACCAATTTCAGATCTGTCTGGATCACCAGCATAAGACTATCTTTACCAGGAATAGTATCCATTGGATGCTTCAAAACTCACCTGACTGGATTTCTTCCCACGCATGATCACTACAGTCTGCTGAGTCAAGCAACACTACCACCAAGAAGGAGCTACTTGCAATAGTCTTTGCCTTAAGGAGGTTTCATCAGTATCTATGAGATATCCCTTTTGTTGTAAAAATTTGTATTTCCACCTAAATATTCACCTAACTTAGTCACTTAGATCATCACCTTCAAATCCTAGAGAATACTGACCAAATTCCTTGTTGGGATTTACTTGGAATATTTTCACCAAAATACCAGGTACCCAGAACATGAAAATTCTCAAAGTTGTCCAAACAGCCC